>JAOTOM010002812.1:0-119945 GCA_034440615.1 Ashinkailepas kermadecensis | reverse complement strand
TGGCAATGAGTCCGCTAGCGTCTAGTGGTGAGCATTCATGGCATATTCCGGGATTAACAGTGACGGGCCGCAGTCACCGGACCGCCTGTCGCCGGGGTGAGCGATGTCATGAATTTTGTATGTACCGTGGGTGGTCACAAAGGTGGGTTGATGCAATTTGAAACCAAGACGCGGTCCCGACGCCAGACTGCCGGCTGTCTTTCATGTTTCCATCGAATATGCCGTCAGTACTTGTCTGTGCTATTCATGGCAGTACTGGGGAAGGGAGAATGCCTTCCACATGAACAGAAGCACGTGGTGGAAAGTCACCTGTGTCGCATCGTAGTATGTAACGTATCAATGAATGTCAAGAAAGATCGATTTCATTTGCGGAATCAGCTGCAACAGTAAATACATACAGTGCACAAAGTATGTACAGAGGGTACGTAGTAGCAGTCCTATGCGTGGGTGGCGGGGTGCCAATCGTAATGAGACGGCGTATCTCTCATGCTGAGCTGTCGTTTAATTATCGGATCCATTTCACGGATGAAAGCTGCCTCTAGGATAATTTAGTTTTGGTACCCTGCGACATCGGTTCAATATGGTGGTATTCTTGATCATTATGGATCGGATAAGTTTCGTGTTGTGCATCGACATGGTGTGCTTTCGTCGTGCCCATCCTTGGTGGTGCAAAGATGCGTCTAGATAGGGTGGTGGCGGTGTATCCAATGTATGATGAGGCAGCCCGGGGCCACACCATGGGCTTAAGGACCCTTTATGTTGCACGAAAAACCCTCCTCGTCGGTCAGGGCCGCCTCCTGGCTCGGCTCGGGCTCTCCTCATCGACCCGAGGGCAGCTGCTCTGGACCACTCAATCAGCGTGAGCCAAAGCCGACCCAAGGGTGACGCACATCCTGAACCCGCTCCGTCGGCTCAGAGGTCCATGACCTACGATCAACCAACCGCCGCACTACAGTCGTCACGACCGGTCAAGATTCACTTAACGATCGGAAGAAAACAAGTTGTCCAGAAGTACTGAATTTGACATAGGCTTGACAATTAGTTTACCTTTAATGCAAATTATAACAACTCGTTGCCTGTTTCGCCGTCCACTTATTACGCATATCTGGACTTCACTTCCATTTTCGATCACCATGGTGTGGTACATGAAAAACAGTCACGTACGCTAAACGCGGTTGCATCTTTCGCCGTGGTAGATTGCACATACAAAAAAACAGTCATATGCGATCGAGCGCATTCTTCGCTTCAGTCGGATGCGCTTATCCAATAGACGTTTCGCGGTATTATCATGCTGATATGTTAGGAGTCACCGCACGCTCTTGAATATCTGACGCAAATAGGAAGCCTCAGACGAACATTGAGACGAACATTGAGGTACATGTGACATTAATTTTCCGCCAAGTAGCTCAGCTTGCTCCTCAACAATGAGCGATTCAGATGCTTTACAACTCAATGAATGTACACAAAAGCTTTTCGAGGTTAGTACATACATGATCAATGTTTCACAAGCACATTATTCACGTAAACGGGCAAGCGCGCACGCACGAGCACAAGCGCGCACACGCACTGTATAGCACACAGTTGCGTTACACAGGCATTAATCAAAATATGCGTTACAATAATATTTTCACTTCATTTATGTCCACACACGATACTTATAACCATACATGAAGGTCGGGACCACCATTCTACCCAAATGTAACTTCGATGGCTTCACGCTTTGTTGATGAGTGGGTTGAGGACAAGACAAAACGGCTGCCATCAGGGCCATCAGTATGTGCGCAGACGGCGTAGAACGAACGAATGGCAAAGAGTGCGAAACTGATGCAGACAGGATGAGTGGTGGGGGATTGGCTGGCGGGCAGGCTGGTGCCGGTGAAGCACGGACAGATGATATGGTTCTCGGGCGCTTGGCAAACGGACGGGCAGAGTAGATTGTCGTGACGGTTGGTGGGTGGGTTGAAGAAGTAGCGGGGTAGGTTATAGCAGCGGGTGGTGGACGGTTAAGGAGGAGGAAAAACTGCTGTAAGCACGGACTGGTAGGAGTGCAGATGGCGCATGATCGACGGAAACGGTCAAAGGATGATTCATTGATGGAAGGACAAGTCGCTTGACGTCATTGGTTGATCGTGGGACAGGTTGGATGGCGGCAGCGGTTGATGATACGGCAGGAGGGTTGGCGACAGAGGCTGGCGGGCAGGTAGGGGCCAGAGTTCCATGGCTGACACCAACGGCTACCAGATGGGTTGACGAGGCAGACTGGATGGCGGCAGCGGTTGTTGGTGAGACAGGAGAGTTGCCGACAGAGGCTGGCGGGCAGGTGGGGACCGGAGCAGGATCGGTGGCAGTCGCTGACGAAGAGGCCGAGTCGTCATCGCCTGGCTGGTTGATGTCGGCGCCGTCAGCTGAGGCCAAATCGTCATCTGATGATCCCGAAGTTGTGGCGGTGGCTGCCTGTCGGTGGCATCACTGGCACGAGATGTTGCCAAAGCTTCCAAGGTCGCGAATTCGTTGGAACCGTAGTCCCGCCTCTGAGAAACGAATACATACGTAAAGAGACTGTTGCAGCGGTGGACAACTTTTCAAAACACATTCAGAGCGTTGGTTGGTTGGTTATTGGAGTTTAGGGGCGCATCGACTGCGTCGGTCATACAGCGCCCGACATTCAAAGAGGCATTGGATACTGTGAATTTTGACGGCAATAGAAGATGCATATGTGGACTCCAACACCAAAAAGTGCATATGATTTGATATCTCGCTATATTGATGGATAATCTACCTGGTACCAACACTGGAACACACGACCTAACTTGAACGGAGAGGGGATTCAGCCGTACAGTCATCCGCTAATGATAGGTCGTGTAAATACTAATACAGCAGACAAATGACAAAGAAATATCAAAGGATAATGCGTAATAAAAATATACCAATACCACTTAAATGAGAATCGTAGGACGGTATGGTATCACACTTGTACCGAACTTCGTGGCATGTCATTCTGACTGACTTTTGTTTGCATTTCACTGTTTGACTGACGATGGTATGGGCGCTGCAATTATCTTGTTAGGATAAACACGTGTACACGCAAAGGAAGAATAAGACATTCTACTCGGAGTGGGCTGTTGGATTAAAACCCATAGTTTCATTAAGATTATTGATGCACCTTAGCAACTGCACCACTCGTCTATTCCACTTCGTCCATGCCACGCGGCCCTCAAATATCAGTGGAGTGATTGTACATCATCCCTGATTTAATGAATTTACTTCATGTAGACGTCTTGACCTAACCTGCACCTCCCCAAACTATCCTACCCTATCCTACCTAAAATTGAACCTGTTCAAGGTGCCGACATAAACACAAAAACAATCTTTGCTCATTAATGGGTGTTGGACACTCAGCAGCGCTGAAGACCAGGGCTAGAATGATAGCCTGTTGAAGCATTTTCTTATTCAGAATACTATCCTCCCACCTTCCTCATTTAAAGGTTAAATGGAGCTGTTTGACAATTAGCTGCTCTGTGATAGAGTTCTCAAGATTCCCTGGAAAGTGCAGAGAGATCATGTCCCAGTTTTGAAAACAAGTATCCGATTAGACGAGCAAATCATTTTCCTTTTCACATCTAAGTTTAGTTTGTAGTTATTTGGGCTTTAGGGCGCATCAACTTCATTGGCCATGTAGCGCCCATTCTTCACATCTAGGATTGCGAAGTATAAATCGAACCCTGTTGCAGACTGATCGTGTTTTGTCCGTCGCACAATTGCAGCCAATTGAGGAGATATGGAAGCTGGATATTTGGTCACCCAAGTGCCAGGTTGACGAAATCTCCAGGCTGAAATAGTTCCCAGCGTGACCAAACCTCCAATCTGAAGTGTCAGGTTTGGTCCATCACGATCTCCTCAGTTTTGAGATAATTGCGTACATATGACTTCCCGTTTTGCGTGTTTTGAAAGATATCTAATTTGGGGATAACGATATCAACGATAACCATACAAACAGCTATTCTATAAACTGGCATTGTAAAACATAACATTGCACATCATAGGTAATCCATTCGCCTGGAATTGCGATGCGGGATGTTCGTTATCACGATGCCGGATCCCATTACGATGGGCAAAAGTATGATATCTATAGACGGGATACTTCGAAACGAGGCATGAAGACTTCCACAAACACGCACCAGTCACGTAGCGTCGCCAATCTCTCACGCCGATTGGTCGCGGGCGGAGAGTAGCGACAGGTGAGACTCGAACCCACAACCTTTCGATTGTGAGACGAGCATCTTACCCCTAGACCACTCGTCCCCTTTTGCAAGGATGTCGATTCAGTGTTCAGTAAGTGGTATATTACACCCTATTTCGCGAATAATTTATAACTGATGCAGAACACGTTTCAGCAGATGCAAGGAGTAACAGTGTTGTCATGTCTGGACCCAAAAGTTGCAAATCACCAGCTGGAGTTACACTCCGAGTAACAACCATTAACAACGTTTGTATGTCACTAAGGTCTGTTTTCGTGTTGTCGCTGTCCGCATGGGACCAAGGACTTACCGATGACAATTCAGAAGGCGATGGAAGAAATTCTGAAGCAGTGCAGGTGCAGGTACCCGGGAAATGTCCTCGTCTGTGCGGTGACTAGGAGCGATTGGAAGATTTTCTAACTCGTCTGCGGGAACACAGGGTAACACTAAACATGGAAAATACACGCTGAGACAGACGGCTGCGGACTTCCTTGGGTTTACCGTGTCCTCAGCGGGAGTCTCGGTGAGCCCAGAGCGGGCTAGGGCGTTAGGACATTAGGCGTCAGGACGAAAGAGCTCCAGTCACTACTGGGCTGTTGGGGTTCTGCTCTCGTTTCGTGCCTGGATACAGCACCCTCATGGAACCACCGAGGAGGATGCTGCTTAAGGAGGCGATGCCGTTCAAGTGGATAGAGGAGCTCGCGGCAGTGCTGAAAGGGAGACGTGCTGTACCAGGCAGTCGCGGAGTCACCATTTACGACCCTCAGCTTCCACAGTCATAACTTTGGATGCAAGCGATGTGGGCCTGGGTGGGGTGCTGTCTCAGCCTAACTCAGAGGAAGAGAGGGTGGTAGCATTCACGTTGCGTACGCTAAACCAAGCCCAGAGGCGCTGCAGTATGACAGAGAGGCGCTGGCGGTTGTGTGGACAGTGGCGAAATGGAGGAAGTATCTCTGGAATCAGCAGTTGTCTGCGACTTGATCATGTGGCATTGCAGACACCGCTGACGTCACCGGGTGTCGCCCAAGCTGCCATGAGGATAACAAAGTGGTCAGACTGGCTCATGGAGTACTCGTTCACAGTTTAGCGTGTGAAGGGAGGTGTACGTCCTGCAGATGGGTTGTCACGACTGCCGGAATCGGCAGAAGTGGTGGAGGACAAATACAAATGTATCGCTACAGTAAGAGACCGTCCGGCAGCAATGGATGAAGAGTTGGTGGCGGCTATAAGTGAAGATCGTGTTGCGTGATCAGGTATCGCGTCCGTGGTCTCGTAGGCCGAGCGACTGCTCGCCTGACCTTCAGCTATTCTTCCACCTCAGGGATCAACTCACTGTGCAGAGGTATGGATGTGCGCGGCGATTGCCTAATCGTTCCAGAAAGTCTGCTTCGCTCAGACTGCCCAGCCTGGCACATCAGTGGCACCAGAGCATCGTCAGATGCGAGCAGCGCCTGCAGGAGCTATATTGGTGGTCTGGCATTGATCGAGATGGTGGAGGCAAGAGCTGTGAAGTCTGCGCCACTGTGTATGGATGAGACGGCGGTACTTCGACATACTCCAATGCATTCAGTGCCTTTACCAGCGGCAGCCTGGAACAAGATAGGGCTGGACTTTATTGGACCTATGGATGCAGCCCACGCTCAGCGATATGCCGTGGTCCTGGCATCCGACTTCTCCCAAGTAGGTAGACGCTGGATTTCGCTCGGAGTCAAACTGTCACGCGTGTATTGAATTTATCGAGGTCTTGGCGTCACGCAAAGTATACCCCAGGGAATTGCTGTTCGACAACGGCACGTACAACATATACATTTTTTCTCAGAAATTACCTGCAGAGTGTGGGTGTAAGTCATATCCGGGCCCCACGCTACCAACAGGGAGCATCTGGGACAGTAGAACGGTGCAATCGCGCCGTGAAGGCGACGTTGCAGGCAGCTGACCAACGAGGGCTTGACCGCCGGGCGTGTCGGCAGCGGCTCCTGCAACAGAGCATGAACATTCAAAACGCCGACTGGTACTGGTACCAGCACTGGGACCAGCACGGATATGGCGCAGCTGCACCACAGGAGGCAAATCTGCACAGGGTTGCACGGCATGGTGGCCAGTCTAGCTACTCCAAGAGAGACGTCCTCTCTGGCGCTGAGGCGACGCGCTGCGGACAGTCAAGGAAGCAGGAGTATACTGACACAATATGTCACAAACAGGTGCCCCACTTCCGTTTCTGAGAATGGATCCGATACAAACCGAAAAATAGTATTTCTTGAAATGCCATATCAGACTTAAAATAAAATAGACACAGCAAATTCTCCTTCTGGTGATACTTTGAAAAATCACACATCAGAAGTGACAGTTCTTTAAAATCGCGCCACCTAATAGTGGCAAGGGAGCTCCATCGGTGTTAAAATAATGGTTTTTCTTCCAGGTGTCAGATGTTGAAATGAGCACAATAGAATGTTGAAAATCTGCATGGAATTAATTTCAATGAGAAAATGTGTATGCCCTGGAAAGTATTATTTGAGCCAACAGAGTGCTGTGGCTACACCCATGTTTGTTTTGAGATACAAAACAAAAAAGCAAACATTTGCAAGGCATGTCATTTTAGTCTTGTGATTTGAGTCTTTAGTCATTTGAGTCTTATGACTAAAATGCAAGTTATGAACAAATGATTTAAACATGTATCCGATACATATACTTCCGATACTTCGTGTATACTATGCCATGACACAAAGTAGAGAGTAAAAACACAGCATAATTATTCATGCTTAGCATTACAATTGTCAAATTATCAGCTGCCAGTCAATAAAGAATGAGGGGTACTGAAGTTATTTACAAAAAACCAATGAAAATAACTACAAGTAAGTATTATTGATGTGAAAGGATACTTACCTGTGTCTAATGAAATCAGAGAATTATATATATACATACATACATACATACATGAATATAAGTATATATATATATATATATATATATATATATATATATATATATATATATATATATATATATATTAGCCTGGTCCAAACATACATGGTGATTTTAAAAGTTTCAAGGAAGTGCGCTTCACAAGTTTATTTTTATTCCACTATATGTGCCTGTATTGTGTGCCAAATTTTGGACGATGTCATGCATATTTAAAGGTCGCGCAAAATCTCATCTTTGGTTTCTCTCTTTTGCAGATGGCCTCCTCAGCACCGAGTACGCCAAGTGGACCAGAATGGTGGTTATTATGGAGTCCCCTTGAGTTTTTCTCAACTGCACGGCTTCCAACGCGAGGTGACGTACTTCGCATGTCACAATTCTTTCACCTGAAGCAGAAATTGCTTTTCCCGGAAAGCTTCAAGAAGACCCGTGAAGCCTGCTGTGCCATCTGGACGAGGGCAGGGATCCCTACCCTGCGGTTGGATTCCTGTGTGAAGAAGTTCATGGAGAGTTCATGCGGGAATACCTCAACCCGAAGTCTGCGGGTTCTTTGAATGTCGTTAACGATGCAGCAGAAGGAGCTGTTTCTCTCATCCACACCTTCAACACATCGCTGACCAAGGATGAAGAGCAGAAACAATACCTACTCTGCCTCGTGGCTAATCACCGGCGCCGCCTCCCTGCTCCGACCAAGGGGGAATGATGAAAGAGGGTAGATGCTGAATTGTAGAGGGACAGGTTGAAGTCCCACCTCATTTAGTCATTCAAGTTGGCACGATGAAGCATTATTATTTATTAAGGTTATTTTGTTTTCATAGAAAATAGGAGCTATGCTATGCGAGAGAAGAACAAAAATTAGCATCCCTTCAGTTTCTCATCTGTCGGAAAAAAGACATCTTTTTAGGCGACCCCTAAAATTAAATGATAATTCCTGCAAAATTGGTCTATATGTTATTTATGAACAGTGTACCAAAATAAAACTTGTGGAGCTAACAATTTTTCAACTTTCCTTTTTTGGACCAGGCTAATATGTATATATGTATATATATATATATATATATATATATATATATATATATATATATATATATATATATATATATATATATATATATATATATATATATATATTCATATATATAGTCATATATATATTCATATATATATTCATATATATATTCATATATATGTTCATATATATGTTCATATATATGTTCATATATATGTTCATATATATGTTCATATATATGTTCATATATATATTCATATATATATTCATATATATATTAATATATATATTCATGTATATTCATATGTATATTCATATGTATATTCATATATATATTCATATATATATTCATATATATATATATTCATATATATATTCATATATATATTCACATATATATTCATATATATATTCCTATATATATTCATATATATATTCCTATATATATTCATATATATATTCATATATATATATTCATATATATATTCATATATATATTCATATATATATTCATATATATATTCATATATATATTCATATATATATTCATATATATATTCATATATATATTCATATATATATTCATATATATATATATATACATAATTTATCATCTGAGATACTTATAGTGACATGCTCTAGTAGTAAAACCAACCTTGGTGACCTGGGGTCAAACTGCGACATTCAGGGCCATGTAATTTGATGTGCTGCATCCTTGATAGCCATGATGTTCCTAACATCATGAACATCAAATCTGGTATCAAGCAGTAGCCTGTGGTGAACACTCGAGTAGCATTTCAAGTCAAGACATGTAAAGTTCAAATGTCTGATTGAGTGCTTTGATGACCTCACCTTTCTTCCCTATGACTTAAATTTATAGAACATGGATGTCATTCGACGTTGCTTGTTGTACGGCATCACAAAAAAAAATATACGCATATATATACATGTATGCATCTATACATCTATATATATTTATATATGCATACATGTATAATGTATGCGTATGCGTACACATACACATATATATATATATATATATATATATGTGCACACAATCATATGGCTCCTGAGTCTGATACCAGTGAGTCGGATCTGAATTGATACAAATATATGTCAGTCTGTTTGAGTTGCAAGCCAAGTCATACTTTGTGGGCTCTGAGTCTGAATTGAGCCAATCAAATAATTTTGACCTGCTCTGAATCATGAGTTGAATCAGGTATCAAGATCTATGAGTCACATGTGAGTCGACTAAAAGAAATTGGGTAGAGCACAAGTCTGCATGATACAGTAGGTAGGCACACTTCAACTTAGGCTTACTTACCTAGGTGCCTAGGTAAATTTGCAGTATAAGGCATCATTTTTTAGTTTTGGGAATTTTTATTTGGTATACCATGTTTATGAACGTGGCTAAAATGGTGGGACCAATTATTTTCTGTGCGAATGCTTACTTTTCAGTTTGCTAGCAAAATAATCCAAAAAGGCAGTGTTGAGTTAGGTAACATAGCATAAAAAGAAATGTTAAACAAATAAAACACAAATGGAACATAACCTAACTTAGAACAAACTAGCAAAACTTTGGAGAACAAGAAATAAAATTTAAAAAATTAAAATACCAAGCAAGTTATGTTCTGGTAATTCTCAACATGAAAAAAAACTAACTCAGCCTTGCTTAACCCAAGCTGTTTGAAAGAAAAAAATCCTTTTTTAAAGAACCCTGGATTCTTTGACAACACATTCAACCACTAGGTCATATAGCGTCTCCAGCGTCTCACTGATTGGTTGCCTATGGATTCAGTAATGCTGCGGGTGGCAAGATTTGAACCAACAATCTTGGGATCGAAAGTCTGATACTCCACCAACCGAGCTACTGTGGCCAAAAGTAGAGTTTTTCTTCTCATTATTTTTGGTAAACTTTCAGTTATTATTGTGCTATAAGGTGGTAGGAAGAAAAGTTTTGACACACATTTCGTCCATAAAGCAAACAAATGTGTCAGGTTTGGCTAGGTTAGGCTGGTTTACATTTTTTTAATTGGGAAGTGTTTCAATTTTTTTTAATTCACACATAAAATAAATCCTATCATCATCACATTCATAAACATGGTAATCCAAAGATAAATAAAAAAAACAAGCAAAAACACCCTATAAAACAAATTCACATGTGCCCAGGTACCTAGGTGCCTAGATAGGTAGGTATCTAGGTACCCAGGTACCAGGTACCTGGGTGCCTAGATACCTACCCAGGTGCCTAGGTACGTACCTGGGTGCCCAGGTATGTACCTGGGTGCCTAGGTACATACATGGGTGCCTAGGCACCTACCTGGGTGCCTATGTACATACCTGTGTGCCTAGGTATGTACCCAGTTGCCTAGGTACCTACCCAGGTGCCTATGTACCTACCTGGATGCCTAGGTAGCTACCCGGGTGCCTAGGTACCTACCTGGGTGCCTATGTACCTACCTGGGTGCCTAGGTACCTACACGGGTGCCTAGGTACCTACACCAGGTGCCTATGGACATACCATAGTGCCTAAGGATCTACTCGGGTGCCTAGGGACCTACCCGGGTGCCTAGGAACCTACCTGGGTGCCTAGGAATCTACCCGGCTACCTAGGAACATACCCGGGTGCCTAGGAACCTACCCGGATGGCTAGGAACCTACCCGGGTGCCTAGGAACCTACCCGGGTGCCTATGAACCAACCCGGCTACCTAGAAACCTACCCGGGTGCCTAGGAACCTAACCAGGTGCCTAGGTACCTACCTTCCTAGGTACGAAGTTGGTGCGTTCTTTGATATCTGGTTTCACATTGGTACATTTACCTATATAGGTAGGTAGGTACCTAAAAAAGCACAAACTGAGAACAACTGCGAGACTACACCAACCTACTCACCTGCATCTACCGAATCCGACTGGAACAACCACAAAACTGCGGATTAAGAAACGTGACAGCGAGTACCCGCGGCCGGCCGTATTTACTTATGCAAGAAAAGCCACGGCGGCCACGGCTATGAAAATACTAAGAGAGAGAGGATAACACCCACCTCTTTCACGTCCTCATTTCCGGTCACACTGTATGTATCTCCGTAGGCAAGTTTAGTAATTATACCTACTAAAGTTCCAGAAGTTTAGTAAACATTCCTACTAAACTCACTTCCCCTCTTAGTAAATATACCTACGAAACCTTTTCGAGGATGTGTTGGTTGTCTCTAGTTATTTTGCTCCAAAGTTCACAAATCTAGTGTATTTGGTTTATACTAGACAAAACCGAAGTCACGGATCCTCACATACCAGAAGCGCCTTTTTATTCCAGAATACTGCTGAAATATATTCCAGTTGTGGACTATACGGATAAATATATGCGTGTAAAGAAAATATACGACCTTCAATATACCAGGAGGTGCTGAGTTGACATCAAAAGTAACGATAAAGATTATACTTTATTACTCAACGTTTCGGCCAGGGGTCATCGTCAGGAGTGATGAAAAAAGCTCAAGCTTAAAAATTGAAAAAGCACGCGGGGAAAAAAGCGTGCAAAAAGACACGTGGAATGCAGAAAAGCCTCCTCAGTGGGCAGACACTCACAGAAACTCCAAACTAGAAACAAACTATGTCAAGAAGGAATCCTCTGAGGAAGCCCGAGCCGATGGTCCATATACATATCGATGTATATGGACCATCTCACGCACGTACATAGACATATATCCAATATAACGCGTAATACATACTATATATAATTTATGTTTCTGTAATTTTATGTGATATACCAAGACGTCGTTTGCGTGTTTAGTTGCGGCCGTAGATTACGTATTTGTAGAGATTCGAGGACCTTCAGATCAGCGTTGTCCCTGGCTGTTGCTAGAATTTCTACTTTGAAGTTTGTGTTCGTGTCGCTGTGTTCCATGTTAGAATGTTTGTCGATCATGTGTTCGCCTAAAGGTGTGTATGCTCTCCGAAGTCTGGCACCTCCCAAGTGCTCATTGTACCCATCCCTGATACTACGTTTGGTTTCACCGACATAAAATGTTCCAAGACAGCGATTGCACGTTATTTTGTAAACTACGTTTTTCCGTGTGCATCTACCTTTGAGCCCGTTGATACAGGTGTGGCACGTTCTCCTACCAACGGGGCATGGCGGCATTTCCAGGGCTGAGCGGACCAGGTAAGATTTCAGCGTAGGTCCGCTAGTCCATGCTACCCTAACATGGTTTAGATGAGACGAACGGATGGCTGCGTTTACCTGTCGACATAGTTGGTCATCGACAAAAGGAAGTCTCATGTAAACATAGTTGGGATTGCTACTCACTCGATGCCCACGTTGCCCACCTATCCTACTCCTGTTGTGAAGGTGAACAGCACGAGCGGCGGAGTGTACCCGATGTGCTGGGTATCCGTTTTCCAGGAAAAGAGTCGTCATCTTCGCAAGGCTCCCGTCGCATGCAATAGTATCGGAGTAGACTCGTACTGCTCTCCTGATTTGGGATGTTAGAACAGCATTTTTAGTGGCCATCGGGTGGGCCGAATCATAGTGCAAGATGATGGGGGCTGCCATAGGCTTAAAGTACAGCTCGGTGGTGTAGCTCCCAGCAGCCTCAACTACAAACAACGTATCAAGGAAAGGAATCGAACTGCTATGACCAGTGTGTTCTAAGGTAAACTTGATGCTGGAATGTTGTTGGCTAATTTCTGCAAAGAAGTCGGGCAGAGAGGCCAAGCCATGTGTCCAAACACCAAAAATATCGTCTATATACCTCATGTAGAGAGCTGGTTTCAAATCATACGAAGCTAAGAAGATCGACTCAAGGCGGTGCATAAAAGCAATCGCTAAAGGAGGTGCACATCGGTTACCCATAGCCACTCCTTTTGTCTGCTTGTACATGGGGTCCGAACACTTAAGACATGCAACAAATTGCTCTACTGCTGCTTCTGTATGGCCGAACCAGTAATTATATGGTGTATACCGAACGAAAAAAATGAGCAAGGTTTCCATATACAAACAGTTCCTTTCGATGAAAATCCTCTAACCACTTGCAAACAGCAACTTTTAAAACAGATAAGTAATTCGTAGTGGTGCGCCATATTCCGAACATGAAAAAGTGGTTGTGCAGGATTACTTCACTGTAGCTGTTGCGGTACAAGTTATTAGTAGCCACTAAAAAATACTGCTGTAATTGCAAAAAAATATCAGAGGTCACTTCCTTGCGGTTTTCTTCAGCTGACTGCTCTCGGAAGCCTGCAAATGATGCCTGAGGACTTGGCTAGCTCCGTACACAAAGAATCGGTAGAACTATGCGATCGGACCTTCGTATTTGGATAGAGATAGGTCCATTGTTTACAAATATCACAACCGTTTTGTGATTTACACGCTGAACATGATGTGAGAGACATCCAAAGGTAGGTGTTCGGGAAATGGAATGTGTTCGGATTCCCCAAGGTACCTAATTACTACAGAAGCAAAGCTAGATATCGCTCCTAACCAGTGTTGTCCCGGTATTTATTTTCGGGGAAAATTTGTGCTTTTTAGGTAATATTTGAATTCTTGACGTGCCTTTCCAATGCAATGTTGATTAATGTGATTAACATGTGACCACTCTCAGCTTTCCTGTGTGAGATATGATTTAGGGGTTCATTATTGCAGTTTGAAGTGTTCACATGACATTCTAAACATTTTTTACCTAGGTAAAGCTAAAATAAGTTTGGGATGTGTTAGCTGTTTCTTTAACTTGCTAAATTTTTAGATGATTCTTTTTAAAGTTTGGAAACTCATTTTTATTCTTTTCTGAAAAGAGGCCAGACTGAGGTAGCCTATGCTTTGCTATGTGAGGTTTTTACAATTGTACACGCAGGAAAATATTTGCATTTTAGTTGAGGTGGCAGTTCCATAAAAAAATTGTAAACGCATGCTTCTGAATGTCATTAAGATAATATGACCATTAGGTTCTAGCACAAATGCATACTTTTCAGTTGGAAAGCAAAGTAATGTCAAATTTGTTTCTTTGAGTGGGGTAATGGGTAATGAAGAATAATGCTAAATATAAAAACAGTGCAACCAAACCAATCCCAGCCTTTCAATATCTTTGATATCATATATGCAACAATGCTGCTTGAGTTAGCACTACAAACCCTCATCAACCCAAACCTTGCCAAACATCTTTTTCAGGAAAAAACATTGTGTTGCTTCTTTTTAGCCTCCAAATTCCAAGAACCTAGGCATTTATACATAAGAAGCCCCAATGAAGACAATTTTGGAGACAAATGCATGGACTGGACTTCTTCAAGCTTATCTAGCAACTTCTTCCCAGTGTCCTAAAATAATTTTTTCCATTAACTGTGTTGAATGAAGAACAAGGGTACATGGGAATAGTGAAAAATAGGAAGAAGACGGGATAGGCAGTCAAGCATGAAAAACCAAACCAGGTTTAATAATATATAAATAAATACATATATTTATATGTTGCTTTATTCATCCTTTTTCATCAGGCATAGTATTCCAGCAGAATAATGGCCAGCCGTTTCTACATGGGGTAATGATACAAGATTCTGCCTCGGATGCAAAATATATATTTCCATTAACTGAGTTTCCATGTCACTAGGTGAATTCATGTACAGTGTACAATTGGAGCAATGGTACAACCCTCCCCGTCTTTCCGGTCATATCCTCACACCCCGTCTCGAGGGGGGGGGAGGGGTCGATAGGGACCCCGTCTAATCTCCAAACTAAGCATCGCACGAAAACGAAAGAGGTGTCATCGGAAAGCGCTCGACGAGTAGGGCCAGACACCACCCCCCAAAAAAAAATTCCCCCAAAAGTGACCTCACTAGGGGGCCTAGGTTTTCACGACTTACATCATGTTTTTGGCTCTGGTGAGTTCATTTTGAGGGAGATTTGGAAAAACAAAATTATTTGTAATCAGAAAAGGAATGCGAAATCGACCAGGGCCATAACATTTTTGGTCACCCAAAAATCAAAATTGTATTTGTTTTATGTAAAAATTATGAGTTTTCAAGTTATCGTTAATTTTCCTTTTCTAATGGGTGAGCGGACCGAAAAACGTTGCTCGAAGTCAACTTGCTCCAATAAAAAATGCTTACTTTAGCCAGAATCTTCGATTTTAACTCTAATGGTCAAATATGCAAAACTAATACGTAATCAAAAACGGAAAAAAATTATAATTCCTCTGGTGCGTTTTGTTGCGTCCCTAAAGATAGGCAAACGCTGAAAGTTTCATTGAAATATCTTTATCCGTTAAAGCGTGACGACTGGTTTATTTATTTTGGAAGTGACCTCACTTGACCTTGACTAACTCGTTGACCTGAAATGATCTGACTTCAAAATTTGGGCACAATATGCCAAATTGATGTGGAAAAAGGTATGCCAAATTTCGGCGCGCTGCCGCGCGCAGTTCTTTCACTGTCCGCGGAAAACCTTAGGGGGGGGTCGATAACGACCCCCCCGAAACGGCGCGGGTTAAGGTACAATGGCTCTACCACTTCCTTGGTAAATCACGTTCAACATCCAGCATCCGACATCAGTAGGTTTTAGATGATCGAACATGAGTCTGTTTTACGGGTAACCGGACAAATGTACGTAAAGCAAATGTACGTATGGCAGATGTACGTACGCAAATGTACGTAAGCAAATGTACGTAAGCGCAGATGTACGTATGGCAATTGTACGTATGGAAATTGTACGTAAGCGCAGATGTACGTATGGCTAATGTACGTAAGCGCAAATGTACGTATGGCAAATGTACGTATGCGCAAAAGTACGTATGCGCAAATGTACGTAAGCGCAAATGTACGTAAGCGCAAATGTACGTAAGCGCAAAAGTACGTATGCTGCGCAAATGTACGTAAGCGCAAATGTACGTATGCGCAAAAGTATGTATGCGCAAAAGTACGTATGCGCAAATGTACGTAAGCGCAGATGTACGTATGCGCAAAAATACGCAAGCGCAAATGTACGTAAGCGCAAATGTACGTATGCGCAAAAGTACGTATGCACAAATGTACGTATGGCAATTGTACGTAAGTGCAGATGTACGTATGCCAAATTTACTTAAGCGCAAATTTACGTATGGCAAATGTACGTAAGAGTAAATGTACGTATGACGTATGCATCTAACCAAATGTGCTTACACGCAAATGCACATGTGCCTAAATGTACGTACATTGGCTCATACGTACATTTTCTCTTGCATTCTTTTACGTTTACGTACCGTTGCGCTTAGGTACATTTGCGCTTAGGTGCTTTTGGGCTTACGCACTTTTCCGCTTTCGTACATTTGCGCTTACGTACTTTTGCGCTTACGTTCAATTGCGCTTACGTACTTTTGCGCTTACTTACATTTGCGCTTACGTACTTTTGCACTGATGTACATTTGCGCTTACGTACACTTGCGTATACCTACATTTACACTTACGTACATTTGTGCTTACGTACATTTGTGCATACATACACTTGCGCATACGTACATTTGCGTATACGTACGTTTGCGCTTAGGTACATTTAATGATACGTACTTTTGCGCTTACATACATTTGTGCTTACGTACATTTGTGCATACATACATTTGCGCATACGTACATTTGCGCATACGTACATTTGCGCTTAGGTACATTTAATCATATGTACTTTTGCGCTTACGTACATTGGCGCATACGTACTTTTGCGCTTGCGTACATTTGCGCATACGCACTTTTGCGCATACGTACTTTTGCGCTTACGTACATTTGCGCTTACGTACATTTGCGCATACGTACTTTTGCGCATACGTACATTTGCGTTTACGTACTTTTGCGCATACGTACATTTGCGCATACGTACATTTGCCATACGTACATTTGCGCTTACGTACATTAGCCATACGTACATCTGCGCTTACTTACAATTGCCATACGTACATCTGCGCTTACGTACATTTGCTTACGTACATTTGCTTACGTACATCTGCTATACGTACATTTGTCCTTACGTAAATTTGTCCTAGAATCTGCTTTAGGCGGTCGAGCATCAGTTGGTTAGGTTAGATTCAGTTAGGATGTTTTTGTAATTTGACATCAGTATTCTTTGTTAGCCACCCAAAACCCCATTTTCCCCACACTTCCCATATTTGTATGGGGTGGGGATAACTTGTACTGTCATTGTAAAAAGATGTTTTTTCTAGTGTTCCAAAAATGTCATTTGAATCATATTAATATTCTTTTCTTGGTGAAATTGCTGCTTTTCTAGATATCAGCTAGATTATAGACATCAGCACATGAACTTGAACTGCTGATATCTCAAAAAGGTTTCATTTTTCATAGAAATGAATATCAAATTCCTTCAAATCATATCAGAAAATACCAGAACAGCATATGTTTTAGCCAAGCATTGGCGTAGGGGATTCTTACGCATATTTGCCAAAACCTAGACTAGCCTAGCTGACCGATTTTCCTTCGAAGAGGCAAACCTTGTGATTAAATTTTGTGTCCAAACTAAACTGCAATAATATCCATTATTTTGCATTTATATTACCTCACTCAAAGCTCATTTATGGTATTATTTTCCTTGCCAAATGAGAAGAAACATTTCTGACAGAACTGACGGGTCATATCAATTTACTCACATTCACCAACATGATATTTGAACACTTTTTTAAAACCCAAATCCATTAACCTTCATCCATTCATCTAAATTAATTAACTCACTATATATGTTGCAACTTTATCGGGGTTTTTTACATGGCACACATCCCTCCAAAGAAAATGTTGAAAATTTAGTATGGAAACCAGCAACCAGGGGTGTAGCTTTGCATGTCAGTTGCATGCCGCTGTGGTCTGGCTTAGCAGATTCCCACATTCCATAGTTGTTCACTGATATGCTTGTGCTAGGTTAAGCTGGACTAGGCCAGGGACAGATCGAGGTATTTGTATTGGGATGAACAGATGAAAAGAACCCGACCATCTCAGCAGACAAGCAAAGGTCATTGAAAATTTCCGCCAGGTGTTCACTTCCACATTAACAGAGTCCAATTTTCAGAGTCCAAATTCACTTCCACAGATAAAATTATAATGAATTGCTTTGCGAGGAATCGGACATTTATTCGTCTCGGGCTGGTTAACAACAAGGCGAAAGTTGTCAAGTTCGCAAAGCGGCAGCAGTGAAAAGCCAAGCAGTTTGCTCAGTGACTGCGAAGTGTGAGCCGCACTGGCGCGACACTTCACATTTAGATCAGTGTTTGAATCCTTCATTGTTTGGACTTATAGGTACATCATCTGTCGTTGACCATATAGCTGCATATCATAACTTTTTACACATAAATTACAGGAGACTAGACATACGTGTTGCACCAGTGTTAAAATAATTATATCTGGTTTGGTGTGGGATGTCGAAACGAGTACAGTGGGATGTCGAAATCGGTATGGAAATAATGCTTTTTAAATTATTTAGGTCCTTGAAGCTCAATTTTGGGACAATTGCATAGTACCATATAATTATCCATTTTGCGTGTATTGAGAGGTACCTAATTGGTAGATACCGATATCAATGATAGCGATGCAAATACCTATGCTATAAACTGGTATTGTATAACATAGCACATTAAAGGCAATCCCTTTGCATGAAATTGCGCTACGGGAATTTCGTTATCACGATTCCGGATCCGTTATTATGAGCATTAGCATGATACATATATACGGGATGGTGTTAGAAACGAGGCATGATGACTTCACAAGCACGCACCAAGAAGCACGATGTCGATAATTTTTTTGGGAGGGATGTCGTCTCAGTGTTCAGTAAGTGGTATATTCCACCCTATTGCACGAATACTTTACCACTGTGTTGCACCGAGTGTACATCATGCTCAAGAACTGATATGTACCTATATTTGTGAAGTCGGTAGAGGAGCGTAGCCTGTAGGTTCACGCGTACTCATCGTCCCACTACGGTGCTCGTGAGTAGTCTGTGTATGTATGTATGTCGAGTTGTTGTATGTATGCATGTATGTCGAGTTGTTAGCCACAGATGTCACGTAGGATGTTCCATATATTCTTGCCAGTCCGTCAGATGTTATGAGGTGCCAGATGTGTACGTACTGTAATGTTAGGTAATGTAATGTATTGATGTAATGTAATCTCATCTGAAGTAATGTGCCTTATCTGCACCGGCTACCAATAACCTATGTCATGCGTTTGGTGGAGCCACGGTAGCTCAGTCGGTAAGGTGTTGGACTCTTGATCGCAAGATTGTGTGTTCGTATCCTGCAACCGGCGGAATTACTGAGTCCACCCGCGATCAATCGGCGTGAGAGGTTGGCGACGCTATATGACCTAACAGTTAATTGCGTCGTAAAAGAAACCAAGGTTCTTCTTCTGATTCCCGCGTTTGCTCCCCCAATAAATGTCTTGCGTTGTACTTCCTCGATATATCGTTGTTTTAATACGCGCTCTGTTGGGCGCCGGAGTATATATTCAAGGGCAAAAAATGACCAACGCAGTCGCTACGCCCAAAACACAAATTCGCCACCACCACAGAGTACACAGCCGAGAAACAATCGGCACTCGGAGAGAGGGCCTTCCCCAATGCTGGCAGTCTCATCTTTCTGAACTGTGTGTTCCTCGTATTAAAGTATGATTGATAAACAACTTGTGTTACCGTATTTATGTCGTGCTGTACTGCAAAATGCGTGGTGTTTCGGGTTACCCGACGCCAATAATGCAATCATATTTTAAAATGCAAATATTTCGTTTAGTTAAAAATATTTGAGCACATTTAGTTAAAAACATATATGGTATGACGAGGTAATGGCATGCATTACCATGTAATTTTCCATTCCGCCCACAAATTAAGCTGCCATTGATGTTGCAGCCGAACTGGTATAACATCGAAATTACTGTTGCCACTTACTTATTGCACGCATGACAGAAGTTTGATTCACATGGTGTCGCAGTGACGCAGCCAATTCCCCCAACCTTGCTAAACTTCGTGTTAAGCCTTTGGCAATGCATGATAATCTAACTGAAATCCTCGTACGCGCATCTAAAATCCGTTTCGTCGCAAACGGGTTCCACCTAGTTGTTGCGTAATCTAAATCGAGCCTCCAAGGTACGAAAAGCGTGATTTTTTATTTTGCGCAGGCACTCCAGAAAGTTCAGGATTGTCACCGAAATACTTTAGCCAACCTCTGCCCCTGTAAAAGCAATGCTTGTCGGAGTCCTGGCGACGTATGTTCGCCGTGTATCGGGAGAGGCCTGGAGCCGAGCTTAGAACTGGCATCGCCCCGACCCCAGCGCGTGTGAAGTCATTTGACTGTTCGGCAACATGCATAATTGGTGGTTTTGCCACCTTCACAATGACGTACTGTGCTCATATGCACACCTCGAGGAGCAGGTACTGCGTTAATGATGTTGGTCGGCGGGTGCAGGTGGGAGGGGGAAGGGCAAACGTTAATTTTTAACTCAATATTTGCCACGCACCGCCGTAGGGCCGAAATGATTAAATTCAGGGGAACCTGTCCCTTTTCCCAACCCCGATGGCCCGCCGCCCGTGCCAGGAAGGGACTGGGGGCCTGGACACTGCCACAAGCATTGAACGTATTACGTACTTCCTATGCCTGGCTGAGTAAAAAAAGTGACCAACCATAGCACAATTTGAGGTGGCCGAACCCCAGCCTTGCAGAATGCCTGCGCACTTCCGTTGTTTGTCTTTATGCAAGAGATCGTCCCATGCGAGCAATGTCTTAATTCACTGTCGCTAATTAGAAGGACTTCCCGCGACACACATGAAAAGCTGCTGGTCTCCAGCCTCGAACCGGGTACCTCCAAGTCATTAAACTGACGCGCTAACAACTGCGCTATCCACACCGGAGGCCCCAGCCCGCTTAAGTTAAATAGTGTCGATGGATATGGCATGGATCTAAATAACACCATTTTACGCAATAACTAACACGTTCATGTAAAAGCCTACCACGATTATCGAAATACCATGAAACAAGCTTTCAGATGACGTATAATTTATACATATCACCTGTACTTGCTAGTCGGGAACATATTCGGAAAAGTACCATTTCTTGCTGTCGTGATTACCTCCTGAACCCAAATCGAAGACTAGGTGACGTCACCGGCTGCCAATGACCATTAACAAGGGCCGGTTTTACATTGGGTACGGTTTAACAAAAGGCTATAGAAGACCCTTTACAGCGGAAATTTGCTCGTGTTTGGTATCTCTAGTGCAGGGGGATGGGGTGTCATCCCAATAGCGGCCAAAGAGAACCAATGGCGCATCCATATCTGATATATGACGTAAAGATGCGTCACCATTCAGAGGTAATATTTCAATGCCCTTACATGTAGGTGGCTATGTGTTCATGCTTTTCACAACATATCATCATAGGGACCACCCTCCATTACTGTATATTAATATGTTAACCCTAAGCTGCACTAACATCGCTTGATGAAAATGGTAGCGATTTAGGCGGCAAAAACCAGCAAAGCAGCGTTTTCAGCAGTGATTCCAGCCATATTTATACTTGTACCATTATGGCTTGTGTGTGACATGCATTGCGCACTCTGTTCTTGTGTATGTTAAGCGGTTCTACTGTTTGAGTGTTTGAGTCCTTAGTGAATGGATTAATGCGATTCGTGATGTATAGCTTATGTTACCTTTGTTAAGGTGAACAGCTTTCCAGAGACCTTATCACTGTTCGAAATGTGAATATTTTCCAGAAAGATTTGATCAGCATTTGATTATCCCAAGATAGCACATCAACATTGACATCGATACCAGACAGGAAAAATTACATGATAAAGTGGAGATGTCCTGCGTAGTAGCGAAAATCCTACGCAATTTCAATCCATTATCCGACGTAATGCGAGGCTTCCCTTGTACTTCCCAATGGGTGGGATTAGGGATAAATATGGTTAATATGTTTAATAAATAGGGAGGAAAAACGGGGAGGCTTGAGAAGACCCTTTCGATTTCGGTATCGAACAGATCAAGCACAGAAGTTGCCCGCCGCTCCATTTCCCCTCCCACCCACCCGAGCTGTCTCGTAGGTGTCCTTCTCAGGGCATCTACGGGAAGCTCCGCCCCCACGGGTGACGTAAGCTACCCGGACCACTAGTTGGTTGTTAGCCGGACCAGCCGGCCGACGCCACTAGTCTGTTGCTCGTCGGATTAGCCGGCGCAGCTCCCCATCCCACTCCCCTTCGGCCAAGCGGCGCTCTCGAGTGCCGTCGGGAAACCGACTTGTATCGGCGGTCAGTTTTGATTGTTTTTCCCCATCCCACCCAATGGGATAGAGTCGAACAGAGATACCTTTCTGGTTTAAAGGATCGGGCTAGCGGTCTTCGGACCGTGACTGCGCCCGCCTCTGCTCGCCTATCCCCATCCCTCCAGAACTCTGTGTCTCTCTCCCCCTTTTCACACCTCTCCTTGTAACACCCCTTCAGGTTGCCTTTCTTGACCGCACCCCTTCAGGGTGCCCTTCTCCACAAGCACTCTCCTCCCCACTCTCCCCTGGGGTAAGCACCCCCACCCCCGCCCCGGTATGCCCGGGAACCCTCGCCCCCCTCGGAGGACGGAGGACGCCGGCCCCGGCCTGGGGCCCGCCTGCCCCCTCCCGGGACCCACCCGAAGGGGAGTCTTTCCTCCTCCTCAGGAAGAGGGAGGGAACATTTTCCAGGACATCCTCTTTCGCCATGACGAGGGAGATTGATCAGTGGACCAGTGAGGTGGCCTCAGCCAAAGTGCTGCGGTCCGGGACCCTGCTCGTGCGGGTCAAGGATGCCTCCCAGGCTCGCGTCCTGTTGAACCTGAACCGCTTCCTCGAGGCCGAGATCACGGTGGAGCTGGCCGACCGCCTTAACGTGACGTGGGTGACCGCGTACGCCCAGGAGCTCGCGGAGCTCTCGGAGGAAGAGCTCCTCGCTGAGCTCCAATCCCAAGGGGTGTGCGAGGTCACCCGCCTCGGTCGCCGACCCCGCCCTGGTCCGGTGCTCAAGTTGGGGTTCAGAGCCCTGGCCCCACCGACCCACGTTATGGCTGGGTACCTGCGTATCGGCCTCCGCCCATGGACCCCGCCCCCGGCCCGCTGCGCGTACTGCCAGCGCTACGGCCACCTCATCAAGGTGTGTTGCGCCAAGGACCCGACATGCGGTCGGTGCCTCACGGACTCATGCGCGTCAGAGGGGGCTAGGTGCGCGACGTGCCGAGGACCCCACCCCGCGTCGTCCCCACGTTGCCCAGCCTGGATGGACACCAAAGAGAGACAACAGCGTCGCTACGCGGCGCGAGCAACCCCGACACCCCCGCATCACCGAGGGGGGGGGGGGGTGGACTCAACCCCAATTGGCCCCCCTGTGGCCGACACCAGCCGAGGCGGCCACCCGACCTCGCTCCCCCCTACCTTCAGCTTCTATCTCACCTCTCTTCTCCTGGCACGTTCAACCCGACCCACTTTTTAGCAATCACTTCCCCATCCACGTCACACCCGAACGCTCAGCCCGGTCTAGAGATCGTTTATTTATGCCCAACTGGAACGTTCACAAAGCGAAATGGCCGTCTTTTTCCCAGGAAATTGATAATCTCATCCCGCCCCGGTCTCACCCCCTCCCCCCCCCCATTTCGGCATTACTTGATACCATACTACTCGCGGAAGAAAAACACGTACCCAAAACTCGTCGCCCTCCCGTCCGTAAACACGTGCCGTGGTGGAACGACGAGTGCCAACGAGCCGTCGCCCTGCGACGGCGGGCGGAGCGGAAATTTCGTAAATACATCACCGTACAAAACATGGTAGAAGCCCGCGAGGCAAAACTACGTTGTCAGCAAATTATCATTTCGGCCAAAAAACGCAGCTGGCAATTCTACTCCGACACATTCAACCGATCTACCCCCATCTCCGAAATCTGGACCCAAATTCGCTCCTTCTCCAATGGCGGAGCCCCACACCGCATTGTAGGGCTCAGAGTTGTCATTCCCACAACTGACAATTAATCAACAGAAAATAACAACCTACAGCCGTCGCGGAACACTTCGCCACTTATTACTCTGACATATCCTCCAACGCTCAATATTCACAGCACACCACCTCATTCCTCCGCGACACTCTTACCGCTCGCCATTTTGGCACCGACAACTCTGAGCCCTACACCGCCTTCTTTACCCTCTATGAACTAAATTTATCCCTCTCCAAGGTAACCAATACAGCTGTTGGACCTGATCGACTGGCATACCCCTTCTTTCAAAATATATCTGACCCCGGCAAAGACAAGCTCCTCTCGGCACTAAATCAACTATGGATTGACGGTACTTTCCCAGCCTCCTGGTCTACCAGCACTATCATTCCTATTGCTAAACCTTTCAAACCACAACACCTCGCCTCCAGCTATCGCCCTACCTCTCTCACTAGTTGTGCTTGCAAAATATTTGAGCGCATGGTCAATGGACGAATCAGAGTCTATCTCGAAAACAACAAAATTCAGAGCGGCTTCCGGCCAAGGCGAAGCACCGCTGATAACCTGCTCGAAAGTGTAGATTCAATCCAGCGTGATTTCGCGAGACAATCCAAGAATATCGCCCATTTTTAGATATAAAATCCGCATTTAATATAGTACAAAGCTCTGCCCTTCTAATTAAATTGAACCGAATTGGTATAAGGGCATGACCACCTTCACGACAACTTTCTCAAAAACCGTTCCTTTGTCGTCCGCTGCGGCAACATCTATTCTAAGCCCCACACTGTTGAGCAAGACGTGACGCAAGGCAGCGCCCTGTCACCAACCCTATTTCCCATTATGATTAACGATGCTTTAGACCAACTTCGCCTGATTTCTCCCCCTATAAAATATTATATATACGCCGATGATTTAGCCATTTGGTGCACCCATCCATTAGCAGACACAGCTAACCATTACATGCAACTCGCCATGAATCACATTGATTCATGGTGCTCCCTCTGAGGGCTACAGATCTCCCCCACTAAATCGGTCACAATGCTTGTTTCCCGGCTTCCCAGATATTCCCCCCCTAATAAACCACTCCGCTATCGCGATGAAATTATACCCCTCCAAACCTCTTTCAAATATCTCGGAATTACCCTCGACAAAGGACTCTATTTTGGCCCCCACATTACCTATATTAAACAGCGCTGCGCTGTTCGTCTTAATATCCTGCGCTGCATCTCCGGTCGCGAATAGGGTGCAGACAGGACTACTCTTAGCAAAATGTATATTGCCCTGATTCGTTCAATCCTGGAATACAATGCGCTTATCTTCGATCATATATCCCCCAGTCCCACACTCACCAAATCACTAGAATGCACACAAAATCACGCACTCCGCCTCATCACCGGAGCACACCGCACCACACCTACCACCAGTCTCAGGGGTGAGGTCAATCTTCCTAGCCTACAACACCGCAGAACACTACAACTCGTTAGATACCACTTCAGGACAACAACACAGCTAAATCACCCCTCCAATGTCGCATGGTCTAAACCCCGGTTCGGCGCTCCAAAATAAAAAATAAATACAGCATTGCTATTCACTTGAAGCAGGTTCTCACATCCACACTAAAATGTCCCGATGTAACCCCTGACCGGACCCCCTCCCCCTCTTCTCCCATTCTGGCACATGAAACACCCTAAACTTGAGTATCTCTTTCGGCACAACAAAACCCTACTTACCCCCATCGACGTTCAAGTCATTTTTTTTAAATATCAAGAGGCCCACCCACAGCACACATTGACACACACACATATACACACACACTGACGGCTCACGTACCAGCAATGGTACGGGCGCCGCCCGGTGCGGTGGGCCCGACACTGGCCAAACCAAATTAACACTACACCATTCGGCATACACAGCAGAATTAGTCGCCATACTCACCTGCCTCCAACATATCATCGCACGACACATCACTACCCCTACCACAATCTGCACTGACTCACGTTCCTCCGTTGACGCCCTCGCGGCCATACACAACACCACACACTCCACGCCATCCGACACCTATATCATGACAACCACGCACGCTTTCAGCTCACCCTTCTCCGGATCCCCGGACATAGGGGTATCCCGGGCAACGAGCGCGCGGACGGCCTTGCAAGGGCGGCAATTGACCTCCCTCAGAATAATTGAGCCCCAGTACCACCCGGTGATCTCCTTACTCTAGCCAATATGTTATTCCACAAATATATCCAGGCCTGCTGGTCACACGACACCACACACCTACACACTATCGAGCCCAAACTCTCCAACTGTTTGGGACTCACACTCTTCCCACCAGCACTCCTGTTTGAATGAGGTGATACTCGCCAGACTTCGGCTCGGACACACCAGCTTAACACACAATTATATTTTTCATCGATCACGTTGGCCCCCGATTTGCACCACATGCCGAGTTCCCATCACTGTCGCCCACGTTTTACTCACATGTCCAGCATATGCTCCTCATCGCCGCGCTATTCTCCACTATTTCAACTGCAACCATACGCAGATATCGCTCCGGGCACTCCTCGGGAATGACCATCCGACACTCCTCGAGCTGCTCCTCCGCTTTTTACACGATACCAAGCTTTCCGAACTTATTTTATTCCTTCTGTCACACGTTACCTGGCTCAACCTGATTTGATCTGAAGTTGAAGGATACATGACACGCGTTGCGCTCTATGTTAGCTGTATGACTGCGTTACACACGTCTTCCTCTCCGCCGTCAAAAAACACATACATATATGATATTTTGCACTAGGTAGGAAGAGACCGATCCAATTTGGCAAAAGCGGACGGTTCTCCTTATAAATTACGCTTGGTTTTTTTACCTACAGGTTTTCCAAACTGCTTGGTTTTCCCTTTCTCAGGTTTTTCCAAGCTTTAACTCAAACATACATCTACACATACACATACACAAGGTTGGGCCTGATGCCCACGACTCGTCCTGGACGTCGGGCCTCCGCTTCGCCATTTCAGGTTGCATGTGGGCAGCGGAGCGTCTCCGCAGGCGACGAAGCTGTCCACCCTCCAAATGCCCTTTTGATTGTCGTGTATGAATGTATGTATGTCCGTGTATGAACCTGTATGCTATGTACGTATCGGCCCTTTACGCCACGTTCTTTGTTTGCCGGCGTCTCATCTTTCCTCTCTTGCTTCTTTGATGTAGCCGGATGCCACATAAGCCGGATTAACGTAACCCTTTCTCTAACGTAGCAAATCTGTAGCGGATGGCGCTTTGCCTCTGCTAAAGATGGGGAAAATATGTAATAAATATGGATAAATATGGCTAATATGGTGAATGATTACAATAATCTATTGTTAGACCTGTTAAAAAAATGGTTAGCTCTTCAGTTAGAAACAAACTATCATGGCGTTGCCTGTCAAGGCCAGAGAAGCTGTTATTTACCTAAGGGGTTTGAGTAGTTGGAGCTGGAAGCATTTCATGTACCTCAATGGCATGTTTCTGGCTGTGTGTCATCAGTATGATCATTTCTGGAGTCTTCAGTTGGGATAGCAACCCAGATAATGGGTTAATATGGTCCTCAGTGGATTACACAGCCCTGACTGGCTTGCATGGCTGGGATGCTTGGTACCCACAATGTATGTCACATGTCAAACAAATTAACTCAGTGGGAATATCACATTGGTGCCTGACAAACCCTCATTTTTGGCATTCTACCAAGGAAAAGAAAGATCAAAAATTCAGTGAGGTGATAGGTCACAAATGCAACACAAGAAATATATTTTCATTGGTATCAATAATATGTTTAAAAGGTTTGATATTCATCTACATAGTCTGAAGAACTTCAGAAGAAGTAAACAAATTGAAAAATAAGAATTGAAAAAGAACCTAACCAAACATGAATAATAATTAGTAAGCAAATAGCACATACAAGACAATAACACAAGGGCTGGAAGATACTGTTCATTCCAGCTGCTGTAAGTTGGAACCCCAGTCAAAGCTGTCAAGGGTGACCAAGTGTATCAACCTGCTGTTGAAACTGGTGGTTTCCCATGTTCGTTGGGTGTATAAAGTGTGAATGAGTGTGGGATTTACATGGTGGTATATATGACTTGCATGTTGGAGTTTCATTGCATTGTTTAGTTATGATAGTTTAATTATAGTGGGCTTTTATTCCTTTATTATGTCCATGCATTTTTTTATATAGTGTGTACTACATGCAATTCTTCCTTTTTATCAGCAGCAGAAAGGTGGCTGGAAGCAATGCCACTTTGTCTGATGATTTGTGAACCAAAACGTGTGCTGTGTTCTAGTTGTTCCCCGGTCCCTCATAAAACATTGAACTGTTTTTTGGGGGAAGAATCATCATAGTGAAGTTTTTAGGTGCTGCAGTGTCCTGACTGAATTTATTTGTTCAGAATGTGGTATAAGATGATGAAGATGATGTTGAATTTGAGTTCAGAGGTGCCATCAGTGGGTGCATCATACTATGCTTTGCCTCGCTAAGACAAACAAAGAGGAGGTGCTTGTTCAGGTGGTCCTCGGCCCAGTCCAGCCACTGCCGGTGGAAGGCCGGCGCACTGGACGTCCGGTACAGGTCCTGCTCGGACGGCGAGGTGGACGTCCGCCTGCGGCAGTGTCCGGCCGACGGCTGGGGGCAGCCGTCAGAGCCGCCCCACGGCGACAGCTCCTCACCGCCATCCACGGCCCGATCCCAGCTGGCGACCAGTCCGGCTCGCCTGGAACTCCAGCCCGGCAGGAGACCGGCTGCCCTGCTCCCACCGGCCGGCAGACGACGCCGACAGCACCGACATCCTCCTCAACTACGATCCGTGCGAAGCCATCGAGAACGACTTCAAGACGCTGCTCAGCTGAACATCCACGTGTCTGGGAGGAGTTCCAGGCGACTGGTGACTGTAAAACACCGCCCAGCTGATTTGACTCAACTGCATTGGTAGCGATGGCTGCATAAATGTGCATGGATTACACGCCTGTCTGCATGCGACGACGGTGTTGTATCTGCATGCTGGGCTGCACTGAATTAATCGGCATCCATTGGATGAATTTTCCATCACATGGCGCGACGAGTGGACCTGCATCCACCCAAAACCTTAAGCGGTCGTCTCAGGAAGTGCGTACTAATGCGCTTGGCACTTCGTTGAAACCCGATTTTCCATAGCCTACAGGCAACAGAGACATCAAAATGTCTGGCCCCTTGACATCATATTAATCATGAGTACAATATCACCAACATATTATCAATCACTGAGGGTAGATACTGGCAGCTATCATCCCTTCATTATTTAACTGCATGAGGTAGATTACCGCGGAGTTATATCAACCGAGCGAGTCGTTCCCCAATCACAGTTTGAAACTGACCGGAATATCTTAGTACACTCCTGAATCTCGTCAAATGATGACCACAACACAGCACAACCACCCTGCCAGTCTCGCACTCTCCAACCCTCCCGTTCGGCGTACCTATAATATAAACAAACACAATATTGCCATACATTTGAACCATGTCCTTACTTTCGTACTCAAATTCCCTGAGGTAACCCCCGGAAAATTGCCTCCCCTACTCCAGTTTTGGCGCATGAAACACCCCAAGCTTGAGTATCTCTTCCGGCAACACAAAAAAATTACTTTCCCCATAGAAACTCAACTAACATTTTTTTTCGAACATCAAGCAGTCCACCCCCAGTACACATACTTCTACACTGACGGCTCCCGTACCACAGACGGTACGGGAGCCGCCTGGTGCGGTGGACCCAACTTTGCCAAACAAAATTAACCACACATTCGGTTTACACGGCAGAGTTAGTAGCAATCCTAACCTGTCTACAACACATTCAACACAACGTCACCACACCCACCATCATCTGCACTGACTCACGTTCATCCATTGACGTTCTCGCAGCCATACACAACACCCCACCATGGGGTGGGGAGGGAAGAATTGGCATTGCCATCTCAGGGATATGCCAATAGTGACAGCATAGGCAATATAACCTCACAGTCAGCAAATAGGGGTAGCAGTAGATCAAGGGGGCAGAGTGGTAGCTCATCCAGAGATGATAGAGCTACTCAACATGAAAAAGCCAAAGAGGGTCATGGAACTTTTGTTAAGTGTATGATGCTTGATGCTCAGAGCATTCGATCCAAATTTGATGAGTTCAAGTGTTATGTTGCTGAGGAGAAACCAGATTTTGTTTGCATTACTGAGGCATGGGTCAGTGAGGGATATTTTGGGGATAACTTGCAGGACTGAGATCCAGGGATACAATATGTTTTCATGCAATAGGGGTCCAGCAGTGAAAGGGGGTGGTGTAATGCTGTATGTGAATAGCTTATACAGTTCTCAAAAAGTAGCAGATGGGGTAAAAAATGTGTCTGTGGAGTCCATTTGGCTTGATGTTGCTGTGGGAAAAGGCAACAGCAATAAACTGAGGATAGGAGCTTTGTATCGATCAGGGACCTTGTCACATTCTCAGCAACTGGAGCTCGATAAAGTGATTTGTGAGGAAATCAGTAGAAACTTTCAGAGGAAATGCCTTATTCTTGGTGACTTTAATCTAAAAGGATATGAAAATGTTGGTGTTGGCTCCCCATCATGTAAACTGTTTAGGAAATGCCTTGAAGAGGACTTGTTCTTACACCAGTTTGTAACGGAACCAACCAGGCAGGGCTCATTCTTGGACCTTGTCTTCTCAGATTTAAGTGATTTAGTTCAAGACTTGACTGTAGGAGAAACTCTGGGAAGAAGTGACCATAACATAGTGAGATTCAAGGCATAGGTAGCAGGGACAATGAAGGATAATTTGGCAAAGATTCCAAATTTTAACAGGGCAGACTTTGACTGCATGATGGGTATGATGGGAGGAGCTTGTGATTGTCGAGGGTATTATGCGGTAGCAAGTGAGTGGTGCTAGATAGGCTGGGATATATAGCTTCCTAGGAACTTGGGATAAGGGATTGATTGGGGTGAGAGTATGTACATTTATAGTACCTTTTCTAGATAGGCTTAACCCAGATGGGCCCCTGTGGCTCTTATTAAGCCTTAATACTTTATGACTTTATGACTTTATGACCTCACACCTCACACTCCACGCTATCCGTCAACTCTACCACACCCATCATGCTCACCTCCAACTCACTGCTTTGGGTCCCTGGCCACATGTTGATACCGGGCAACGATCGGGCGGATGAGCTCGCTCGTCGAGCGATCGACTTCCCACCCGCCCCCAACCTCCCGGTGCCCCCCAGTGACCTTTAGTCCCTCACAAACGAATTATTTATAAAACATTTCCAGGCATGCTAGAACCACAACACCACACACTTACATCGCATTAAACCCCTTCTCGCCAAATGGCCCTCCTCCCGACAACACACACGCGCACATGAGATCCTCCTTGCCCGGCTTCAACTCGGACACACACAACTCACCCACGATTTCCTCCTCCGCCAACTTCGCCGCGATTCGCCTTGCCAAATGTTTGACATGCATAACTCTTCTGAATTTGTTTTGCTTATCTGCCCTGCATACCAATTACAACGTCGTCACCTTCTTTCTTACATTGTCCAACATCGACCTCCCCTTTCGCTGCGAAGCATTCTCAATGACAGGCACCCGGAGCTCCTTGAGATACTATTTACCTTTCTGCACAGCACCAAACTAGAGGAAGTAATTTGAAGCCAAACGCTATCATCCTCTCCGTCGTCGTAAAACACACACATATAGGTTATTTCACACTAGGTAAGCAGGAACCGATCCAATTTGGCAAAAACGGACGGTTTTCCTTATAGCTTGCGCTTGTTTTTTTACCTATGGGTTTTCCAAGCAGCCTGATTTTTTCCCCTTCTCAGGTTTTTCAAAGCTGTAACATATACCTACACATACAAGGTCGGGCCTGACGCCCACGACTCGCCCTGGGCGCCGGATCTCTGCTTCGTTTCAGGTAGCAGGTGGGCAGTGGAGCCTGTTCGTAGGCCACGAAGCTACCCATCCTCCAAATGTCCTTCTGATTATTATGCATGTATGTATGTATGTTTGTACATGAACCTGTATGCTATGCATGTATCGGCCCTTTACGCCACGTTCTTTGTTTGCAAATCTCTAGCGGATGCCACTCTGCCATTGCTAAAGAGGAAACAAATACCAGTGTCGAGGTAGTAACCTGATCTACAGGTGTCGAGGTAGCAACCTGACCTACCGGTGTCAAGGCAGTAGCCTGCTCTACCAGTGTCGAGGTAGCAACTTGATTAATCAGTGTGATAAAATAATCTGAAATACCGGTGTGGAGGCAGTAAACTGACCTACCGGTATCGGGGAAGACACCTGATCTACCGGTGTCAAGGCTGATCTACCGGTATCGAAGCAGTAATCTGACCTACCCGTGTCGAGTAAGAAACCTGATCTAACAGTGTCGAGGCAGCAGCGTAATTTGCCAGTGCTAAAATATTCACTTCACCTACCAGTGCTGAAGCTGTAATTGAAATTCAAGTGTCGAGATGACGATCAGATGTGCCACTGTGGTGGTGGTGCCCTAACGTGCTAGCCCGTCGATGGCCTGATGGCGCATATTTGGGTAGGCCGGACCGCACGTGATGGACCAGTTTTGACAGGTTGGACCGCACATGACGTACCAGTTTTGACAGGTCTGACCGCACGTGATGGACCAGTTTGGACAGGTTGGACCGCACATGACGTACCAGTTTTGACAGGTCTGACCGCACGTGATGGACCAGTTTGGGCAGGCCGGACCGCACGTGACGTACCAGTTTTGACAGGTTGGACCGCACGTGATGGACCAGTTTGGACAGGTTGGACCGCACATGATGTACCAGTTTTGACAGGTTGGACCGCACGTGATGTACCAGTCTTGACAGGTTGGACCGCACGTGATGTACAAGTTTTGACAGGTTGGACCGCACGTGATGGACCAGTTTGGGCAGGCTGGACCGCACGTGATGCACAAGTTTGGACCGGCTGGACGGTGTTAGTGTGCCGAGATGGCGTTCTCTGCCGAGTAGGGTGGCTGACAGTCGCACTTGGCGAGCGGGTCGTGTTGGAGGTCGTTGTAGCGCATCAGATTCATCATGCCGCCCACGTCGTCGACGGACGCGGGGTCACGCCGGAAGATGTCGGCGCGCGGCGTGTGCTCGTAGCTGAACCAGTCGCCGTATTCGTCCACCAGCGCCGGGTTGCCCGACATGTTGGAGACGGTGGTGAAGAAGGGGCTGTTGTAGCTGGGCCAGCACTGCTGGCGTTGCAGCACGTCCGTGACGTCGTCGGCCACGATGAGGCCGGGGATCTGCTCGAGCACCCAGAGCAGGTCGGAGCGCAGCTGCCGGTCGCCCGTCTTGAAGCGCTTATAGTCGACCACCATCCACTGGTTGTTGTAGGTGCCGCTGTTGTACTTGGAGAACGTGTCGACCCACTCGTGGCCGGCCGTCGCCAGGTTGTTGGCGACCACGACGCGCACCCACTCGAGCACCAGGTGAACGTGGAGCCGCTCATCACACTGCACGTCAGGCACATAGCAGGCGGCGCGGCTGCCTGCTATATCACACAACGTGAGGAGTACCAGGCAACTTTGAACCTGGTCGGCCAATTTTTGACAGATTCCCGCTCATTGGAGGTGAGTTTATTTGCAGACTATATTCAAGTAGCCTGATTTTGACTGATTTGAAGAAACGACCTAACAATGTTTGACCTCTCTTAATTTGACTGACCTGACGTACACGACCGACTTACAAACCCCACCTGATGCTCGGATTGACCTGACTTGGTGCGACTGTCAGCCACTAAAAAATATTTTGTATTTGAAATTTTCAACAACTTTAGTTTTCGATTTCTGTCAATTTTTATTTTTCAAATGGGTAGAGTATAACGAGAAACATTACTTACGTAAACTTATCCTCGTAATAATGCTTACGACAGCCAGAATCTTCGATTTTAACCCTAAGATAAGATAAGATAAATTATAGGATATGCAAAACAAGTAAGTCATGAAGAATGCACAAATTGAAACATTCCTCTAGTGCGTTTTGTTGCGTTCCTGTAAACGCCGAAAGTTTCATTCAAATATCTGTACATGTTAAAGTGTGACAACTGGTTCAACGATTTTGAGGATGACCTCACTTGATCTTGACTAACTCGGCGACCGTGGATAACTTGATCTCAACATTTTCACACAACATGTCACATTGATATGAGAAAAGGTTCGCCAAATTTTGGCGCGCCTACGCACGTCGTTTTTCACTGTCCGAGGAAAACCTTAGGAGAGGGAGGCGGAAAAAGACCCTCCTCCGAGACGGCCCGGTTTGATGCGAAATATGCTGCCATGTCCTTTGAAGTATATATTTATTTATATATATATATATATATATATATATATATAACTCCAAATTTTTGCTTCCATTTCAATATATAACCCCATATATATAACTCCATATATATAACTCCAAATTTTAGCTTTAAAATTAAAAATTATTGGGGGACAAAGCCAACATAGAGGGGGTGCTTGCCCCAAAAGTAAGCATATCAACACCCATAAGTCCATGTCTTTCCACCTCCAGGGAAACATCTTACAGGCAGCTATAATGAAATATTAAAATGTAACTTGGAGTGTTCAACCGATTTTAACCGTCTTTATCCATTTTGACGAGTAAGAAACAGCGCTGTCGATTAGCATTGATGAAATTAGTTGTGTATTCTTTGCCACCCCTAAATGTATTAATAGAATCTAGAAGATGCATCGTAACACTTTATACAAAAAAAACATAACTAGGAGCAACGGGAGTGAAACAATGAACATGAGAAGAAGCCAACCGCGTTACGCACAAGAGAAACACTACCATGGCGTGTCAGACTTGAGAGAAACACTGCCGTGACGTAGCAGGCCCGAGAGATACTGCTGTGACGCGTCACGACCGATAAAAATACTGCTGTGACGCGTCACGACCGAGAGATACTGCTGTGACGCGTCATGACCGAAAAAAATACTGCTGTGATTCCATGAAATTCCAAATATATGGATAGAATTTCGGTCTATGCGCACGATACGCAATAATTTCCCTATTGGATATCAATATGAAGAAGCTGCTGAGTTTTAACTTCTATTTTTCAATCCGAACAATGCCGAGTTCCTGCCCAGCACGGCTCACGCCTAGCCGTTTTCCGTCGATGGCTGGCGGGCGTCCTAGACTGACGCGGCGCTAGGAATCACTGCGCCGTCACCTCCGATGAGCCGCGGGTGGCGCTACAGAGCTAACCTCGGTCAGTGTGAAGTGCGGGCTCAGAGTTGTATAATAGCCTCCACAAACGCTGCATTTGTGGAAATTATGAGCTGTGGAAGTGCTGAGCTGTGGAGGTTACGACTCCTTTGGGCATGTTGGATGTGTGGAGGTTACGATACGCTGTCGCGCACGCAGCTGGCCCGCTGTCACGACACCGCGCCTCCGAAACGGTGAAGAGCCGTGAAAATCATGATAACACACACAGAGAGACTGTCGAAATCGGTGGACGATTGCTTCACCGCCATCCTAGTCCACTGGCATTGCGCACAGGAGGAATGCGCAAAACGACCAGCAGGCCAAGAGGCCAGCTTTGAACAATTTCCAGTAAGTGAAGCATGCTTTCAAACTACACCATGTAGTTGAGCTTCGTATCCTTTTCCAGCAACTCAGCCCGCAAAGCCCTTCGTAGGAAATCCCATGTCCGTGTGTCGAAAAGCGGATTAGAAGACTGGAATGGCTCGTAATTCGCCTAGGAACTTGCGTCATGCCAGACCTGCACGTTGACGTTTCCACCTCTAATCCCACACGTGGTTGCTCTGCACTGTACGGCTGTCGTACGTGCGCCACGCCGGGACTCCGCATAGCACAGTTGTGACGTCACCAGTGCCGACCGCACTGGCACGACATGGTCGGCTCGTTGTCCACGGTCGTGCCGTCATGTCACCAGTGGTGTGGCAGTGGTGATGCCCTACCACATAGCCCCGTCACGCCCGCGGGAAGTCGCGAGGGGCCGTCCGCCGGCCAGCGGCACATAGACGCTGGCTCAGCAGGTTAGCGTGCCGTGCCAGGTACTGCGATATGGCTGTCGGCGGCACATAGACGCTGGCTCAGCAGGTTAGCGTGCCGTGCCAGGTACTGCGATATGGCTGTCGGCGGCACATAGACGCTGGCTCAGCAGGTTAGCGTGCCGTGCCAGGTACTGCGATATGGCTGTCGGCGGCACATAGACGCTGGCTCAGCAGGTTAGCGTGCCGTGCCAGGTACTATGATATGGCTGTCGGCGGCACATAGACGCTGGCTCAGCAGGTTAGCGTGCCGTGCCAGGTACTGCGATATGGCTGTCGGCGGCACATAGACGCTGGCTCAGCAGGTTAGCGTGCCGTGCCAGGTACTGCGATATGGCTGTCGGCGGCACATAGACGCTGGCTCAGCAGGTTAGCGTGCCGTGCCAGGTACTGCGATATGGCGGTCGGCGGCCAGCAAGTTCGGGCATATACAGCTATGATTGGCTGTCAAACTTGATACTGAGGCTACCGCCAGGAGTTAACTTCTTTGTATCGCAACGCAGTGTCCTACTTTTAGAAATTGCTTTCTCAAGAAATTCTGAAATGCACGAGATGTTTCAAGTCCAATTCTAATAGTGTATCGTCTGTACATTCGCTAACGATATACCTGGTAATACAGTCATTACAAATAGATCACGCGTCAGGTTGTGTAAATTAATACACTTGATTACAATACCGATTACAAAGCCAGTGCTCTATTTAGATGGCGCAGCCATCAGGAGATCAACTATTGTCCGAGCGAGCGCATCAGGTCGCACATGACTCTCAGGAGGTGCGTGGCACCGCAAGCACCATCAGCATTGCTGGTGACGTCGTCTAAGGGTATTTCCACTCGATCAGGTGCTGCCGCCAGGCCCTAAGCCACCATGGGAGCACTTGTGGCACGTGCCCCCTAGGGTAGCTGAGTGCCCATCCTCCCACAGGTGTAGTGTGTCCCGCCTCATCTGTGGTCGGAAATGAGGTTTATGTTTGAAACAAAAAGCACGAGACCCTTGACAATATGTTTGAAGAAAAAGCCGAAATGATAGCCATTAACAGCATACTTGCCTGGAGAAGACGCTAACAAACGGTCGTGAATTCTCCGATTGAATATCGATAATCGTCAGACGCAATGGTAAGGCAGACATCGGAGGATCTCCAGTTAAAGAAAGAAAACTGGTGGATTCCTGATTTCCTTGAAGAGCTATGAAATACGCGCCTGCGACACCCGCGCACGGATGCTCACAAGTGTATCCGCGGAAAATATAGTTACAATTGATGCGACTTCATTGCCATACATATCATGCGATGTCCATTTATTAAATGTCCTTATATTTCAAGAAAATGTCGTCTTAGTGCTAAATCTAGGCAAAATAGGCCTTAAAAGGCAGGTTGCATGACTCTTTTGTCCTCCCTGGAATCCGCCAATGGGCGAGCTCACGGGAATATTCAGCAGTATAAATGTCGATACCGCTTTATTTACCAATATTTTAACCATGGCCCCAAATGCTTGGTTCACCCACCACCTCATAAGCACCAGAAAATATAGTAAAAATAACAGAATCAGTCCACATCAGAAACCTGAAGCCCACTCTCAACACTATGAAGAGTTCCTGGGCACTTGTCCATTGAAATTGTCACGCCATATGTACTGCATTGGACTGCATTGCCATGTTCTTCACCTTCGCTCTGGCTTAAATTTTCCCTATCTCCAGTGTTATCGCCCCATCATATGTCTACACTTGTCCGATATCTTCATCATCGAGGATCTGCAGTACTGAGTGTGTGCTCGTTGTTTTTTTTTTAAATGAAAGCTTAGAGCTTGAAAATGGTGCCAAAACGAATGCTCGTTCGTTGTCTAGGCCACATTTTTATAAAAAGTCAAGTAATTTTGGCATGTTACTGATCAGTTTTTACAACACCAAAATCATATATATATATATATAATTTCATAAATTCCATTGAGTATTGCAACTTTGGAGGGAGGTCCTCTTAGTGATTCATATTCTTTACTCTGTAGGGAATACTTCCGTGTCTCAATTGAACACGTCATGTTCTTTCATGCCATTCTATCGTCGGCCCTCAGTCTTATGTGGAAGCACCAGGGTGGATGGGATCCTGATGCTCCATGGATTTCTGAAGTAAAACAGAGCCCTCCCTGAAAGCACTGGTGGATCCAGCCGGTCGGCTTAGGGGGCTGACTTCTGAGAAATCATTAAAAGTTCCACAAATTTGATCCAATCCTGGCAAGTGCAAACAAACTTGGTAAGTCGGTTGAGGGGGGTCGAACCACTGTCGCATCATAAGATAATATTTCCTTCGGTTTGGGGAGGGGCGGCCAAGCAAGATACATTGGCCCCCTTTCTGCCTTTGAGGGGCTATAGCCGAATGGTCCCCTGGACTTGCAATGTCTGGGAGTATTTTGCAGTACATGCAAATTAATATCAATTAAACGAAATCCACCCGAGGCTGATGAAGCTCAAAATTAATTTTCACCAATTCAATTTGGTTTTGCCATGATTTCCAGCCAGATAACATTTCTTCGTACTCGCCCGAGGGACCGAAATTCACCACCATCATTTGGGGAAGAATGCATGAGGAAATTGGAGGACTGAAATCGGTTCGGTGGGCTCACTCCATCAGGTCCCATCCTAAAAGGTGGCATCATGGGGGGGGGTATGTCAGCTTTGACAGACGCCCTCCCCAGATATATGCAAAGCACACACATGGCCGACTCCCTGGGCTGGAATCTGAGGAGTTTCTCCACCCATGCTTTTGCTTTCAGTCATTTCAAATATTCCCTGCTCTGAAGCCGATCCTTTCAATGCACTGCCGTTGGCATACTGCAAAGTTAAGAATCATTGGTGGTTCCAATTTTATCCAACACATATTCACCCGACATTCCACGACTGGACCATATCACTTCCATAGCGAATCTAACTTGGCGCTCGAAACTTTGGAAGTAAAGTGATCTCAAACCGACAATTCTCTTCCTCTATATAATATTTAGAGACTAGAACACTATATTTGAGGAAAAAATGTACCAAGAATTTCTCGTATCCAGCAATTAGCACCACCTAAGACAGCACAACAGACCCAGGCACAAGGCAATTTCAAATGTTTCATCAGCTGTTGATAGTGCTGAAAGATAGGTACCATTACCTTTGAAGCGCTGAAAGGTAGGTACCTCTACCAAATGTAAAATAAGTGGTTTGACGACAATAAAGACAGAAAATATTTGTATAATGCAAGTAAATTTTCTCCCTATACTTTATTCCCCTTGCGCTGCCGGTGTGAAGGGTAAATGTCATACAAATAATGGTTTATAAAATCGCATGTAAAGTCTGCACCGATCTTAGGCCTCCTACACAAAATAAGCCAAAATAAATGTTCGCGATCGATACAATACACATTTTAGTGACGCGAAGAATCGAGCACCAAACACGCCTTTCGGAGAACATGTGAAACACCACCACAACACAGACGTCATCACAATAGGGACACTACAACTGTCGGTCTTTCGCACTTGTAAAGACGTGACAGATCTGAAAATAGCCGAATCTATCGAGATCATGAACCGCGAGCCGCGTCTCAATATTATGAATTCTTCTTGGAAGCTCATCAAGCCCATTCCGTATAGTTACTATCATTAGCTGTGTTGGCGCTGTGATGCTGCTGGTGTACTGTTGACACTGTGATGCTTGCTGATAGTATTGTGATCAGATCACCCTGTGGACGATCGGTGCTACAGCCTCACTCGCTGTCTGACGTCTCCTTTTTCTCCCCCTCCCTCTCCTTCTCTCTCTCTCTCTCTCTCTCTCTCTTTCTCTCTCTCTTTCTCTTTCTCTTTCTCTCTCTCTCTCTCTCTCTCTCTCTCCCTCTCCCTCTCCCTCTCCCTCTCCCTCTCTCTCTCCCTCTCCCTCTCCTCTCTCCCTCTCTCTCTCTCTCTCTCTCTCTATGCATCTCTCTATCCCCCTCTCTCTGTCTATGTGTCTCTCTGTCTCTATGTCTCTATGTATCTTTGTCCTTCTAGCTCTCTATCTGTCTGTCTTTCTGTCTCTATTGCTATCTCAAGTTATATCTCTATCTCTCTCGCACTCTCGCACTCTCGCTCTCTTTCCCCGTGCGTCTCTTCACTTGCCTCCTATTTCCCCCTGGGCGCTAAATGACCAAACCTGGTCGATGTGCCCTAAAACTCAACTAACCAACCAACCATATTCTCCCCCCCTTTCCCGCACCTTTTCTGCTCTCTGGGTCACTCAAATATCTCGCCCATTTTTGCGCTTAGTTACTTTCTTGTTGTGAATTTAGGACTACGTCATAGACCAATAGGGACGCATGAGTCACCGGTCCCTCAGAAACCACCGGCTGCCAGGGCCCCTCAACCTTTCACAATCAACCGCTCCCAGAAGCCCTTCAGAGGAACGTCAGAGCCACAGACCAGCGCCTCAAACGAGAGGTACGCTTGGGAGGATGAGATGGCTTCCTTGGACAGGAACACAGGGAATCCATGTATTTTGATTGAAGGGAACTCTTCCGGAAGGTACCACTTTCCGAAGGTTCGCCACTTGCCAGAAGTACGCTGAGTGCGTGTAAGGGAGCGACCTCATGAAACGCAGACCCCAGTTTTCACCGATGCGCGGCAGGGGTGAAAACTGAAAACAATACGCATTCTGAAATGCTGAGTTTGGGACACCACAAACCGTGTACGTATGATTGTGGTGGGGTAGGGGACGCTTGGTAGATCATATATTCCCCACTGCTCCCTGGATCCGCCCCTGGACAGGGAGGGACATATGAAATAGAATGGGCTCCTGAAACCTAGATGCAGGCTTAATGTGCATTTTGAGGGGTACAAGGGTGCTGTACTCGGAAAATGATATTCATGTACAAAATCTTCTACATATCCGATGAAAGCGCGAAATTGTGCAAAGTTCACCTGATTACGGCAAAATGCAATTGAATAAGCAATCACATCTTGCGGTGTACCAATATCATGTTCTTGCATTTTTGTCATATGTGAACACAATACGGCCTAAATTAATTTTATTTGATTAATATTAATATTAATAAACAAAGACGGATATACTTTATACACAATGAGCGCCACGAGGTCAATAACCTTCAGTCGCATTACAACTGTTTGGCGCTCATGCTGGTTAATGCCAGTACAGGCAGTGTTCCGTGACATGGTACTGACACTGTATGGTACGAACATAATTTGACGTGTTCTGTTACATGGTGCTGACTGTATGGTGCAGACATAGCTTGACGGTATAGCATACAAAGTTGTAATATAGCATACAAAGTAACATTCAAAACAAAGAAAAAACATGTAACGTAACCTAACCTAGCCTAACTTTCCATGCAATACAAAATATCTGTTAAAAATGGATAATTTGCAAATAATTCTTTTCTTTAAAAAAATTGAAAGGCAAAAAACCTAACCAAATCTAACCTAACCCAGCCTAAACTGTTTTTGAACAAAGAATACTTCAACTTTTTTTTAATTGCCAATTTTTTCCAAAAAGGCATAACTTACAACAAAAGCCTAACCTAACCTAACTTAACAAAAACTAACCCCTTTGTATGTTTTATGAAGTAGAATGTGTGCAAAACTTGTCTTGTGATTACCTTAAACTGCAATAATACTAGTTTGGTTAGGTTAGTTTTGGTTTCATAAGCTGGAAGTGTTAAAAAAAATGAACAAAATTCTCAAAACAAAATTGGAAACTGTTTTTCTTTCAAAGCATATTATGTTAGGTTTCATTAGGTTGTGTTAAGTTTTTATAAGTTGGGTAACTTGAAGAAAACATATTGTTTGAAATTTTCCAGTTTCCTTCCTTGATTTTTGTATTCAAGGGGAGGTCAGGTTATGTTTAATTGTTATTTATATTTTTTTAAGCATTCACTTTTTTACTGTTACCTGACTCAAAGCTTCTTTTTAGTGTTGTTTTGCTTCCAAACTTAAAAACAAGCATTTGCACAGAAAATGGTTGGTCCCATCAACTTGGTCACCTTCACAACTATTGTACTGAAAAAAATAAGGTCCAAGAATAAAAAAAAAACACCTTCCAAGCACAAATTTGCCATGTTGTCTTGGCTGGCTTAAGGGTAACAGCATGAATACGAGTTGATGTAAAATTGCCAACATATTTGTCTAGGTGTCATGGATGGCCAAATTTTGCTGAATTCCAATTGGCCACAAATAACAATGATGCAGTTGTGAAGGATGTGATAACAATACACAATACCTTTTGTGGTTACAGCAGCACACAAAGATTATGATGTAGTAGGAATAGACATAATTGGAATGGTAATACCTATTGACATTACATCATTTAAAATTTCAGTGGCACAACTAGATGTATTAAATCCACATCAAATAAAGTCAGCCTGCTGCCAGAAGTTGAATCAAATTTGTATCTTGGGAATGTGGACATGGTACAATATGAAAAATTGATTATTGCTAGATTTTTGGCACCCAGAACATCATCCTCTCCAGCAAATTATCATCTCACCCTTCTTATCTGGGGGTTGAATGGTATTGTTCGACAATTAACAGCTCTGCAATATAATGTTCAAGACTCACTGGATAGCACAAGCAGAGATTCAGATGTCGCAGGCTGAAAGAAAAGCACCCTCTCCATATTTTATTACTCCACAAATTTTTGTCCACATTTAGGATTACGAAGCATAGACAGAACCCTGTGGTAGGTAGGCACCTACCTACCTACCTAGGTACGTAAACCTGGTCAGCAGGCATAGCCAGCACAATAAAATAAATTCCTTGCTTGCATGAAATTATCCAGTGAATCACCACAAACAAAAACATTAATTACCTACCTGCTCCTGGTGATGCGTTGACATCATCATTGGGCACCGGTCTGCACCATCGTTCCCACTTTCCTCCAGCACCGAAGGACATATTCTTTACGCGCAAGAGCTGCCCTCCGTGCTTCAACTTGTTGTTCCTCAAGGGCAAAAAGAACGCAGAATTGTCTTTATTCCCACCGAGGACTTGATGAACGTACCAACCGGCGGACAAAGATCATGGAAAACCCAAGGCTATTTCATACCATTCAAGGAGATTCAATTTCATACCATTCAAGGGGAAACCATTCAAACCACCAGGTATAGTTTGTTCCCCAAATGACATCACATAAAACTATATATGTACCCGCGGATCCATGAAAGAAAGTGGTAATGTTTTTGGTATCTGTTGGAATTTGCGTTAAAAAATTGTCTTCGTGTTTATTTGCTTTTTTGTTTCACGAATTATTGCGCTAATTAAGGGCAAGCAGATGCTCTTAACTTCCATGACGTCATTTCCCAGGACCCGATTCTACTTCGTTCAGCTAGGTCCTTCAATAAGGTTCAACGCGCCACAAATGTCCCGCATGAGACAGCTCACTTCCTGTCTCACCGGCATACCGCCGACGTCTATGAGAATTTAGCATAGGCCGCCACTTGTACCGCATATTTTTTTCAGCCAGCAGCTGTCTCATAAGGACGTTACCACTATATAAAATATGCCATCTTCTAATGTAAACTAGCCCAGAAATGGACTGATACGATTGATTTAAAAATGAAAAGTGCTTTCAAGCTTGTAAAGAAAAAGACATGTCAGCCTTTGGCTGTCTCATTAGTCTTCCGTGTCTCTTTAGCTGTCACCGACGTGCGTCGGCGTGTCGTTGGCTTTTTTCGCCTCTGCACGAGCCTTTCACCCGACACGCCCCCACCATACCACACCCAACCCCACCAAATCACACCAGAGGAGCATAGGAAGCGCAGCACAACCGTGAGAATGTTCGTGGAAGCATTTTTATTTCATCATTACGGAATCCGGTGTGAAACTAGACCCCATTCTTTGAAGCTGAGATTTATTGCAGTGTGATGTTAATTATCTTGCCCAGGGTTGGCACTTCAGCCAGCCAACGTCAGTCGCCGCCACTTGCCGGATGTGACCGGCTTGCACGGTTACACCGGGTACGGTAATCCGCTCCGCTGTACGCATGTCTGTGTGCACACCGCGAAACGAATCGGCCGGACAAGACGGACGGGGCGACCGTCGGGACAAGTCTATGTACTTCCGTCCGTGCCAGCGCTTGTCTGTCCGGTGAAATGCACACAGTACAACAAGCTTTCCGTAGGCTTTAATGTGTGATTTTTTTGCACCTTGATTTTGCCCTGACGGCCGTTCGATCGTCCTGTTCGTTCAGCCGGTTGCGGTGTGCACACAGGCTTATTTGCTACCGGTACGGTATCCTGGTGATGACAAACACGTCGCACTCATGAGCAACGCAGAGAGTCGTGTGTCTCGGCTACGGAGGGCCGGCGCCACCTCCGACAGGCGACCATCTCGTTAACGCGTGCTCTCCGAGCTGGATTTATGAAGCCCCGAGAGAATGCCTAAATTGCCCTCGTGATCAGCAAGGAACAGGCGGAAGGACGGAAAGGAACTCATCAGTTCAGCTGTCGTCCAACAGCGACATTTCGATATAGAACATGGACAGAATATCCGCAACATCGAACCACAACATTAACGAAAGTTCTATATATAATGGACTCTGGGTGGATAATAATTGGTTTCTCAAGCAACCGAAGCAGGAATATGTATAACGCAGCTAATTCACTATCTGAATGTCATAAATGAACAACACGGCAACACCCGCATCACATTTCGCAAAATATCGTGCAATATTTTACTGCGGTGTTCATGACGGAGCCTCCTGATGGCCACTCCGTAACTCCCACCTGATCAACAGCCCAAAGCATTACACTCCTCACCCCAACCCACCGCATCACACTACCCAACCACTCCCCCGACTGTCCCCAACTGTCCCACCGACCTGTCTCACCTGATTAATCCCCACCGTATCACACTACCCAACCTACCGCATCACAGTACCCAGCCACTCCCCCCAACTGTCCCACCGACCTGTCCCACCTGATTAACACCCTAAGCTGACCGCCCCTCCCCTCCCCCACACACACGGCGACCCAGCCTGAGCCGGTGCGGTGGCGCCACCCCTGTCTCACCTGATTAACACCATCAGCTGACCGCCCCCCACACACACGGCGACCCAGCCTGAGCCGGTACGGTGGCGCCACCCTGTCTCACCTGATTAACACCATCGCTGACCCCCCACACACGGCGACCCAGCCTGAGCCGGTGCGGTGGCGCCACCCCTGTCTCACCTGATTAACACCCTCGCGACCGCCCCTCCCCCCCCCACACACGGCGACCCAGCCTGAGCCGGTGTGGGCGGCACCCGGTCTCACCTGATTAACACCCTAAGCTGACCGCCCCTCCCCTCCCCCACACACACGGCGACCCAGCCTGAGCCGGTGCGGTGGCGCCACCTGGCGTTGACGGGTGACGACGCCCGCGCGGCGACGCGTCGCCGGCTGCAGCGACGCGTCGCCGGCTCTGGCGGCGGCGCCGACTGGAGCCGTCACCAGTGTTGCCGTCATGGTACGATCGTACCAGATCTGGTACTTTTTCGACTTTTCTGGTACGCAGGTACGCCGGAGGGAAATCTGGTACTTTTTCGCCGCAATACGAAATTCTTTCGCAATTCTTTCGTATTTTTATTCATTTTCGGTTCGCATTTTCTTCTGAAATGGACAGGCCAATTTTTGTCTTCTAAACTGCTTGTATTCAGAGGGGATGAAGTTAGGCCATACAATTACATCGAGATCTATCGTGCCTACTTTCACTTATCTCGCAGCATGGTGGCGCTAGCTGGTACACACACAAAGCACTACGCATTGCTAAGGCTATGCTGCTGCCCCATCTGAAGAGACACGGGACAACTGAGGGTCACAAGAAGAACGTAACCGGCTCTGCAGGCTGTGGTAAGCCACCCGCGTTTGTTGCCGCCGCAGAACCATGACCACCATAAACAGCAGGATAATGTGGCCCTGTGGCCCAGGGCGAGCTACTGCTGGCGGGGCTCATCGTTGAACATCATCCGCCATTATCGGCAAGCGGCCATCTCGTACCTTAGTCAAAAAGGTATGCCCAGAATCGGAAGTGGCAAAATGCCTTAAGTCGGCCAGAACGAGGACTACTAAGACTATTAATGATGTCATAGGAGCAGAGGAGAGGAGGGTAAGAGTGAGTGCACTCATGCGCAATACCCATTCTCACTGATCGTGGACAAGACGACCGACAGGTCTACTACCAAATATCTCATCATTGTGGCACGTGTTTTTGAGGACCGAGACGGCAAAACCAGGGACCTGTTCTTGAACCTGGTGAAGGTCAAGGATGCGACCGCCCAGGGCCTGCATGACGCCACGTGGCGTGCTGTCAGTTAATGATGTGCCCCTGAAGAACATGATTGGATTTGCGCCCGATAATGCTAGCGTCATGATGGGGTGTCACCAGAGTGTGCAGGCACTGTTTAGGAGAGAACTCCCGCACATCTTGATCACCGGCTGCATATGCCACTGCCTGCATCTGTGCAACTCCGCAGCGTGCACGAAGCTGCCTTCATCCATAGATGTTCTAGCCCGAGACGTGTACAGCTATCTCAACAATAGCCCGAAGAGACTCCTCGAGTACCAGGCCGTCCAGGATGTAGTTGACGTCCCAGTCCACAGGCTGCTGCGCCCCTGTAGGACGAGGTGGCTCTCCTTCGATGCGGTGGTGAAGAGGATGTACGAGGAGTGGGCAGCCCTACTCCTCTTTTTCCAACACGCGGCGGACGAGGATCACGTCCACGCCGCTCGAACCATCCTAAACGCCCTACGCGATTCCATATACAAGATGTACATCGCTGTCCTTAACTACGCTCTCCCACTGATCACTAGGGCGAACGAGGTGTTCCAGTCCGAGTCATCCAAGGTCCAGAATGCACGAGCTGTGCTCCTGAAGCTCTACCTCTCCGTGGCCAGCAACTTCCTGCGTGCTGAGCCAGGTGTGCTACTGGAGATGGTCAATCCTGATCACCCCAGGAACTTCCTCCCCCTGGAGCAGAAGCACTGTGGCGCCAACGTCGAGGCCATCGTCCTCTCAGAGTTTGTTCCCCAGGAGGTGGTCCAAGCCTTCCGACTCCGTGTACAAATGGTCTACACCGAGCTCTGCAGGCAGATCCGGCGACGATTCGACTTCAGCGACAAGACCATGGTGCTTCTGGAGCTGCTGAACCCGACCTCGCAAGCGCCCTCCATCGTGTCGCTGACTTTGAGATTTCCCAATCTCATCAAAGAGACCGAGTACGAGGTCCTGGATTCAGAATGGCGAGGACTCCAGCAGGCAGCGAAGGAGCAGCTCCCGAATAAGGAGAAGCCGGCGTGCGAGTACTGGGCGGAGGTGAAGAAGCTGAGGGATGGCAGTGGCGAGCCAGCATTCCCAAAGGTAGTCCAGCTGATGCAGGATCTCCTGTCCCTGTCGCACTCCAGCGCGGCCGCCGTGAGAGTATCCTCCAGCCTAATTAGGCTGGAGGTTTAAACCTGTCTTTATGAGGTTTAAACCTCATAAAGACAACAGCGGAACCGCCTCCAGGTGGGAACAGTGCATTCTCTGATCCTCACCAAGCAGCAAGTCACGCCCTCCTGCCACGAGTGGACGCCCACGACTTCCATGAAGTCAAAAATGAATCACCAATAACAAATGAAAATGACTCACCAATAACAACGCACATTCCACTGCAGGTTCGTTCCAGTCTTTACTCCTCCACCCCGTCCTCATGGCCTGCGATATTAAATACGGTGAGCATCCAGAATCTGCTGGTGGTAAAAACTTATGAAGCACTGACTAACATTTCTTATTTCTATGTGATACCGAGAATAGCTGTTTTGCGCATTGCATTCGTATTGTCCTTTTTCGTCACAATTGAAAACTAATTTCACTAGGCTGCGTCAGGAGTCTAAGACTGAACCTGTCCTGATTTCTGACAATTTATACCAACGTATCTAGAGAGCACCTAAAACACCAAGAAAATGATATAAATTACTTGTTTAGCCATACAATTGTCGAAATTATGCCTACTTTTTATGGTACGAAATTAGGTACATTTTGGCTTATGATCTGGTACGAAACATAGCCAATCTGGTACGATTTGGGTGCGATCCTGGTACGCTGTGAAATTGAGCCGCGGCAACACTGGCCGTCACTGGTAGTGGTGCAGCAGCGGTGAGGCAGGTGCGGACGCTCCGCTCCGTCTGAATACCTGCGGACACAGGAGTGTGCTGCGCCTGAGCACAGCCTACCAACTCACCTCACGGTAAGCCAATAGGTACTGGTGGCGTGCCATAGCCACACACTGTATCAGGAGCAATACAGGAGGAACTGGGGAAATGTGCCCTCCCTCTCCAATGAGAGGTGGCGCCTCTTCGGCCGGGAAAAGCACCTCTTCAATAAGGCTCCAGTGAATCCGCCTTCCTGTGTTCAACGATGTTTTCCACCGAAGGTGCCTCATAACATTCCTGTATCCGCCCCTGCACTGCATGCACACTGTACAAAAAAGAGAAGCACACTTTGGTGTTATTTCAGATGTCAAATTCCAGCACCACAGGGCCGGTTGAATTATGCAGCTTCTGGGAATTGGCATCGCATCGCAAAATTCCAGGTGCTAAACATATGCATAGTGATCATAGGTAGCACCTCTTCATTGCAATATATTTAGTACCAGGGTGCTTGAAATGAGCACCCATGGGATGCATGCGCTTTAGCAGTCGCTGGGTGCTTCACGCCAAAAACCAACACACCTTGGGTACGGTTCGCAGATGGTGCTAGCGTATTTAGCACCCCTTTGGTGCTTTAACCCAAATTGGTCTCCTATATAACAGCATGCGGGTGCTAGTGGCTTACTGTTTCTATGCGGACGGATTACTTACTTTGTTACATATTAGCTTCAGATGTTACAGATTATATCGTCTCTTTATCTGTTAGACTCAGAAAGACTTCTTCACGTGAACCGCATTGATCAGTCCGCGCCACTGCAGCTGTTACGATTCAGCCCAAACTCACACAAGGCAGCCAGTCCAGACCAACTCAACCACACACTGTCGCTGGCGCACTTCAAATAGTCACCACCTCGATCATCACTGCTCGAGGCTAACTCAATGCCCAACGTCCAAAATATAATGCTCCAGAACAAAACCGTACTCGTCCCATTCGCGCCACACATGGTTCTAACGCGCTACAGCGCCACCTACTATTGTCCGGCACAACCATTACCTAGCGTGTCGCCGCTAGGGTATAATTCTTAGCATCCGATACCAAGCTTAACTATTACAGCGAACAGGATGCGCATATGTCACATACCTCTTCTGCGCATTCGTATGCAAATAGTAACGCAAAGGAATATGTATTTCCTACTTTGCAAACAGCAAAGGAGGACATGCACGTACACACACACACACACACACACACACACACACACACACACACAACACACACACACACACGCACCTATATCTTTTCACACTTGGCAATATGAACATGCCTACTGTGCATGCCAATCATTAATTGTTTCTTGGTGAATTTGCTGAAGCCAGGCAGCTTGCGGTGACAACGAAATGAGTTAGTATCATAGTGCAGGCTGAATACGAATACGGCCCATGGACACGATAGTAAGACAGGCCGCTTTGGTGTATTGTTTTTATAGTAAACTACCAGGGGTGGAACTTCGTGTGCATTTGGTGTTGTCAGTGCAACATCAATAATCTGGAAAACGTAACATTAGGCGAATGCATTGCATGCAGTGAATGGGCTCAACACGAGCATTCGTAACACAAATGATTGTGACGGGAACATCAATAATTTTGAGAAGGATCTACCTATGCAGATTACCACTAAATGTATAGGCAAAACAATTTTAGTATGGATATCTGAATCTGGTAGTTGTATGGCATGATCATTAAATTCATGAGGCAGTATTTTAGAGATTATTTAATACTGACGGTAGGAATGCGAGGGCGATCTTACTTTTACTGCTTACTTATATTGAAGATGATAAGTAATGGGCATGGGTTTTGTTTTGTATACTTTTGAGGAGACATTTACCCTCTCAATGTTGGTTTTGCCCACATTTTAACATGGGCCCTATGGAGCATGTCCCAAATCAATTTGCCCTCTCCCCATTGCTCGCATGTAGGAATGGTGTCTCAATGGATAATTATCTTAAATTTACGCCCCTGGCAATGGGTATTAGCCTGTATGTTTGAGCATTTCTTTTGGAGCCATCATGTTCTTGCTATCAATATCTTCGAAGAAAAAAATTTAACCTTATTTAGAGGTGTATTTTCACTTTATGTTCTGAGAGTGAACTAGGATATATAAAGTGATGCGAACTGCACATTTGACCACGATGAAACAGAAAAAACAATGGCACTGCTTTATATGCCAAAAACAGGCCTTAAAACCGCGTTTTGATCGGGCTTCAGTCACTGGCGGATCCAGGGGGGGCATTCCGGCCATGGCCCCCCCAAGCGCTTCAAAGGGGGGCCATAGTATCTTTTGCCCCCCCCCCAACCAACGAAAGTAAACTGAATTCAAATGCAGTAATCTTTGCTGAGGTTAAAAATAGCGTTCCGGGTGAAATAATCTCCAATTTTACAGGTATTTTTTTTATAATTTTTTGGAAGCACAATATGGTAGCATAGTAGATTCTGACATATCGAGGGTTATATGCTGTTGAAGTTCTGCTTACAGCAAGAGATGACGAAATCAGCAGTTTCATTATTCCTTCGTCAGATAGGTTCATGAAGTTTGTTTAGCCAGTAACGGGCAAGTGGACCCAGTGAGCCAGATTTCGAAAGCGGAATTTGAACAGGATGTTTTGTGCGAGTGACCAGTTGAGCTCAGTTGAGCAGCATGTTTCGTATGTTGGTGTTGGGGTTGCTAAGATGAACAGACAGGCTACATTGACTGATTTTTTTTTTCAAGAAGAATAGCAACAGGAGGTATGTATTTACACTGGCGGATCCAGGGAGGGGCCATTCCGGCCATGGCCCCCCGAAGCGCTTAAAAGGGGGGCCATGGTGTCTTTTGGCCCCCCCCGAAACCAACAGAAGTCAACTAAATTAAAATGCAGTAACCTTTGCCGAGGTTAAAAAGTAGCGTCTGGTTGAAAGAATCTCTAATTGTAAATTTTAAACAAAAAATTGTTTGGAAGCCAGTGTGGTAGCATAGTAGATTCTAACACACATCGAGGGTTCCATGCTCTAAGTTCTGCTTACAGCAAGAGTTGACAAAATCGGATCCGCCAGTGTGTACACGCGCATGAACGTTGACGTGGTACAAGACGTTGAACGAGAACGTGAACGTTTTGGTAAGCAAGAACAAAAATCCGGTAACATAGAAACGGTGGAGGTAGGCTGGGGCCCCTACACAGGAAACTATGTTGTCAATTATTATTTTTTTCTTCAGATGGGCCCCTTTGCCAAATAGTGGTCGAAATCCGGTGCTCTTAACCAAAAATAGCGGGAGAAGGGGCACCCTTCAAATCCGTTCGACTCCTCCCCTGATGTACTTCCTAGGTACACCACTGGGGGAGGGGGAGGGGAGGGGCTGACGCCGAAAACCGAAAGTTGGCCCCCCCAAACCGGTGGGCTAGATCCGCCAGTGGCTTCAGTAAAGTTTACCTGGCCCTAACCAGGCCTGGCCACAACAGACTGGCCGGTCCGGGGGTCGGTCCCCAAATGTTTGGTGTTTGACACCTCCAGTACACCTACCGACTTACATACTTCACGACACTTCTCCATTCGAACTTGATCGAAGTTCGACAATGGAGAAAAATGAAGTTAGCAAGTGAAGAAGACGCAAGTTAAGTGCGTAGAATTATTACGTTGCGCTCTCCCTTTGGCCCACGAGTATGATGCATCTGCACATGGAGCAGCTCTTTGCATGGCCTTGTCATGTCTACCTAAACCATGCAATGCCATCCTAAAATAATCACTTGTTGTTCCATCCCGATATCTCAAGATATTAATCACCAATTCCCTGCAAGATATTACAATGCATACAACTGACATCAGACATTCATTGCAATGCCATAATTTTGGTCGTTGCAGGTCGTGATATTTCACCCATTGAACTCGCGGCCGCCGGATATCACTGACGGCCGTACCACAGCAAACCCGCCGAGCCGCGGCGTGTGCTTGCAGCCATGCGTGTGGTTTGTCGGCCACACCGCACGTCCGTGACACGCCATGAATCGTGACTGCAGCGGCCGGCTAGACCGAACCCAGGTCCGGCCTCCGCCGGTGCCGAGAGCGGCCAGACCGAACCCAGGCCCGGCCTCCGCCGGTGCCGAGAGCGGCCAGACCGAACCCAGGCCCGCCCTCCGCCGGTGCCGAGAGCGGCCAGACCGAACCCAGGCCCGGCCTCCGCCGGTGCCGAGAGCGGCCAGACCGAACCCAGGCCCGGCCTCCGCCGGTGCCGAGAGCCAGACGGAGTTTCCGAGACTGGGGAGTCCCCCGCAAAACCCGGCTGCTGGGATGCGCAAAAAGGAGCGAAGCAACGGTGGCGTTCTGAACCGCAAGGCAGCGGCTTCAGTACACCACATTGAAAGCCGAGGAACGGAGAGACGAGTGCAGAAATGGTGAGGGCGTATTTGGAAAATACTAACTGTGTTTCGTATTGGATTGTTCTCAAAGGAAAATGAGGACCGAGTGGATTTTACGTTCACGATGGGACATGAAAACCGAGTGGATATTACGTTCACAAGGAGAAATGAGGACGGAGTGGATTTTGCGTTGACAAATGGAAAACGAAGATCGAGTGGATTTTCTGTTAACAAAGAGAAAATGAGGACCGAGTGGAACAAAGGAACCCTTATCAACTTGAGTGATCCGACTCGGTCCCGCCCGGCCCACTCGAGCTATCATTGTTTTGAAACCAAAATATCTTCCCCCTTGTCGATGTGAAATCTTGCTACCTCCACCAGAACAAATCCTGATCTTTAAAATTCCTTAACCATACCACTCAATATGATATATTTCTCCATCAGCTGCCATAAGACCAACAGATTACCTCTGAAGCACTCATGTTCTGCGTTCAAAGAATGGATTTGTTGTGGCGCTTGCCATTCCCGAACAGTTTGTTGTGGTTCAGATGGCAACAGCACCATGCGAGCGCAACCGATATTGACTGCGACCGCACCACTCCCGCGTCATGCTGATAAAGGCCTGATGCCTGATCCTGTGCCTGTAGCACTGAAGCCCCATATATATTAAGATTCTTGCCCTCGCTCACCCACCGCTCATACTGGTGCCGTTTAATGATATAGAAGACCTTGACGCAAGCCGCGAAATAGGCCTTACTCGCCTTGCACCAAACACGGTGGCTTAATGGATTTGTTTTGGACTGTTAAATATGGGGTGGTGCTGCCTCTTCACATGCCATGTGCCGACACCCATGCCTACCCTGGTCTGATAAGGTCACTGTCGCGTCCGGATCCCGTGAGACCGGCTGACAGTCCTGGAGTGAGGTCGCACTGGCAGCCCGAAGCAATGGCAGATCCGGCAGCCCAGCCCGAAGATCCGGCACCTTCGATTTGTCGACAAGACAGGATTTCATCCGTTTCTTTCAACGCAGCGTCCTATGTCCGATGACAAAGTCTAGAAGATTGGCTGGTGACACGTTCACCACGCTCACATCTTCGCGGAGTCACCGGCCAACGCGGATGCACCTGCGACAACCCAAAGCAAATTTGAATATGGCCAATTCCAAGACAAACCGACAAGTGAAAGGGCCAAAATAACACCCATGTTTTATATTTGTATGAAAAGAATTGTGTGGGGTTATCTGTTGCGCCGAATCCAGCTGTGCTATCTTTAGAAAGATCAGGTCAACTGTCAAGGAGTTGTAGCCTCGGGAATTGTTTTAGATGTCACCCAACAAGGGTGTCTTTTGTGGCATTTAACTCAATGAAGATCAATCTAAATTGTGCAAAAGTATACACACAACATGCAATGAATCATGATGAATCCAGCCATATATAGCTTCGTGCAATTAGTTTTACTCTTCATTGCGTTCCAGGCCTCCAAAGACTTTGGTGACCTAAAAATGACCGAGGCTATAACTCCTTAACCGTTGCTCTGATCCTTCTCAAAATTGGACAGCTGGATTATTGAGACAAACTAACCCTACATACATTAGTATTTTCAACGACATATGAAGTGCATGGTGTTCATTCGACCCCTTCACTTGTCGATTTATCGTGGAATGGTCTACCTATCACAATTCGGAGACATTTCTGCCATTTCTGTTTAACCCTCGACCTCGCAACGAATTAAAACACTGGTGCAACACAACACTTAAGATCAGATGACTGACAATCTCATCCCATCACGTGCCTCGAACGTCAAAAGGCTTGTATTTCAGTAATATACCTTTCTAAGCGCATATTAAAACAGGCCACGATAAGGTAGCGCAAAAAGAACCATACATGCCTAATTTATAACGGATATGTAAAGTTTTAAGGGCAAACCCCTTTTTTATTTTTAGTTCGAAAGATATAATATCGAACTTCATTTCTGCACTCCTTCAAATCGCCTTGTGACTGTCCCTAGTGTTAAAGTTGGGTCACGTGGCATTAGGCTACGATGTCACGATTTCAAGTAGCCCATAAATGAAAATTCCAAAATAGCCAAAAGATACAGTGGATTATTTTGAGTTCACCAATACATTATTTTGCCCAATTCGGATTGTTCTCCATTGTGTTAAGGACCCCAAAAGACACCTGTGTTAGATGACATCTAAAAAATTCCCGAGGCTATAACTTCTTGACCGTTGACCTGATCTTTAAAAAAATGGCAGGGCTGGATTCGGCGCATCGGATAACCCCACACAATTATTTGCATCCACATATAAAATATTTGATGTTATACTCTTGTCGGTTTGTCATGGAATGAGCGATATATCCAATAGGCCATGGTGCGCAAATGTGGAGGGAGAAGGCCGTCTTCACTCGATTATTTCAACTCAACGCCCATAAGGTAAGCTTTAATTACTGGTGGAGGAACCTATGAGTCTCTGGGGCTCGGAGGCCCTCTTGCGAGCGCAGCATGGGGATCAGCCCCAGTGGCGGAAGCCAAGATAATGTCAACGATTTTGAAATGTAAATACTCTGAGAGGATTGTTTGCATTAATGTGATTCAGGCTGGTGGTGGTTTAGGACTTCCAATTTACTCTTATTAGCACACAATGGCGTACCCAGGATTTGTGTCACAAGGGCAGATATATTTGGAGAGGGCCCCACATCAGCACAGTGTGACCGAAAAAATCGCATCGATACCCGACGAACATGAAGCGGTTTCTACCCAGCCATTTTTTTAATGTCAAAGGATTTCGACCACTATGTTTTTTAAGCACCCACTTTTAATAAAATAATTAGTGGTCAACTTAGTTGATCTGTGGAGGGGCCCAATCTACCACCACCTTTTCTGCGTCACCGATTTTCAGCCCTAACTCCCCCACCCTGTTTGAAGGTATTTCTTTTGGTATCCATTGATAGGTCACCTCACACTGCTGAAATTACACCTATGCAAATCACCTTAAAATGCTAAATTTTTGCTCTTTTTTCAGGCATTTCAGTTCATGCCGCCCGGTCGGCACCACGCCAGAGTGCCTCGCCAGATTTTCTACCCCCTGTTGTGCACTTAGGGTCCCGCTGTGTTTATTTGAGGCTTCTGACGCACTTTTGTGGGCCCCAGTACGATTTTGCGTGCTCCGGTGCGATTTCTCTGGGTCCCGGCTTGACTTTTCGCGCCAAGACGCGTGGTTCCGGGGACCCAACGCCGGTTTTCTGGGCTCAACTCGATTTTGTGAACCTCTTCTGAATTTTAAAGGGCCGAATCCAGGCCTGATTTCCCCCCCCCCCCCGGCGCCATGTTTTTGTGTCCCACCTCGATTTTTCAAGCTCCGGTATATTTTTTTCGGGGCCGTACGCGATGTTTGAAGGCATCTAGTGGTATGTTTGGGGCTCGAAAGCGATTTTCCTGGCTCAGATATTTATTTTTGGGGGATCACTCCTTATTTTAGAGGACTCCGGCTTGATTTTCGTCGGGTCTCGTGGCGATTTATGTGGTCACACTGTGCTGATGTTGGGATCTCACGCCAATTTTTGGAACCTCGACAACAATTTTTTATTCCCGAACCAAATTTTTGGGACTACCGACTGGAATTTTGCGTCCCGAGCGTGATATTTGGGGACCCGGCTCGAGTTTGCGGGGCGTGTCGTACTTAACTGGTGACCCAACGATATTTTGGCGGGTCCTGGTACAAATTTGTGGGTCCCGGTGCGTGTTTTCGGGGGTTCGTTGTATTTAATTTGAGTCTCTACGCGAATTTTGGGGGCCCCAGCGCGAATTTTGGAACTTCGACGCGATTCTTAGTAGCTCGCTTCTCTCAGAATTGAGGGGGCATTTGCCCCTTTGGTATGCCACTGCTGTTGCTCAAGGACTTTTTTTTTAGCCGATGGCACCCTTCAGTGTAGAAAATCACTTCGTAGACTTTTCCTTCCGGACCGGTTCAGAATTTCCTGGTGCTGGGGTCGATTCGATGGAGTCTCGGTGTGACTTTTTTGGGTGGAGTTCCAGTCCTTGCGCGGTATTTATTGGTCCTGGTGCGATTCTTCCGGCTTCCGGTGCAATCTTTTGCAGTACCCTGACACGTTTTCTTTCCGGGACCGGATGTTTTTTGTGTTTTTTTTGGGGGGGGGGGGGGGGGGGGGGGGGGGTCTTGGACGCAATCTTTGTGGCCGCATAGTGACATTCCTGGTAGTAATGCAATTTTTTTATTTGGGGGTAGGAAGCAGCTGCGACTTTTGGAGCGCTGGCGCGACCTTTTTGGCCCCCAGTTGGATTTTCAAGGGCTGCGATACGACTTTTGTGGGTTCAAGTGCGTTTTTGGTCCACATCTTCATTTGTTCCTAGCGCGAGTTTTACCGGCCTCGACACTTTTTGGGGTCCAACACGGGTTGGGTGCTTTTGGCGTGATTATTGGGGTCCAGAATGATCTTCGATTTTTCCGTGCCCTGGCTTCATTTGTTTTGAGTGAAACCTTTTGGGCCCCGGTGCGACCTGTCGAGACCCTAGCGTGACTTTTTGAATCCAGGCGCGTCTTTTTGGGATCCACAGGCTCAGCGTGATCCCGTCACGACGTTTTTGGCCCACAGCGTGATTTTAAGTGGCACAGACTCGAACGTTTCACGCCCCAACGTAATATTACTGGGCCTGGCTTCGCTTTTTAGGCCCCAGCACGATTCTCAAGGACCCGGCGCGACTTTTTTCGCCCCCAGTGTGATTTTCACCGGGGCCCAGGATCGAACATTTAAGACTCCCAGCGCTATTTTCGTGGGTGCCGTCCGAGCTTTTGAGGCCTAGTGTGATTTTACGGGACCCGGCGCGATATTTTGATGGCACCAGAAGTATTTTTAGGGACCTGGCCAGACTTTTGGGAGCCCCCCAGTGTCATTTTAGGGGCCCGGAACGATTATTTGGGGCCCCAATGTGATACGCTATAACGCATTTGTTTTATGTTTAGTATATTTCATTCAATAACATGAAAACCATCTAATGGAGGAAAGTTCGTGTGTCCATATCCGGACCTTCCTGGCTTCATGTGGTACTGAGCGTGTGTGTGCGTGTAGATTGCAATTTGCAGGTGACCGCGCGTCAATATCACAGCCGCCAGTAAAGCATAAGGTATGCTCATCAATCCATCCCAGCTCCTTGGTAACGTCATCGGTATTCACCGGCATACCGGCACACTGGCGGATCTAGCCCACCGGTTTGGGGGGGGGGGTCAACTTTCGGTTTTCGGCGTCAGCCCCCCCCCTCCCCTTCCCCAGTGGCATACCTAGGAATTGCATCAGGGGAGGGATCGAACGGATTTGGAAGATGCCCATTCTCCCACTATTTTTGGTTAAAAGCACTAGATTTCGACCACTATTTGGCAAACTGGTACATTTTTAAAATAATAATTAAAATTAAAATGAAATAAAAGTAAAATAATAATTGACAACATAATTTCCTGTGTAGGGGCCCCAGCCTACCTTCACCGTTTCTATGTTACCGGATTTTTGTTCTTGTTTACCAAAACGTTCACGTTCACGTTCAACGTCTTGTACCACGTCAACGTTCGTGCACGTGGACAATGGCGGATCCGATTTTGTCAACTCTTGCTGTAAGCAGAACTTGATCAGCAAGGAACCCTCGATGTGTATCAGAATCTACTATGCTACTATACTGGCTTCCAAACAATTATATACAAAAAAAAATCCTTTAAAGTTGGAGATTCTTTCATCCGGACGCTATTTTTTAACCTCGGCAAAGGTTACTGCATTTTAATTTAGTTGACTTCTGTTGGTTTCGGGGGGCCAAAAGACACTATGGCCCCCCTTTTAAGCGCTTCGGAGGGGCCATGACCGGAATGGCCCCTCCCTGGATCCGCCAGTGCATGAGGGTATGTGTAAAACTTGTCTCGTAGGTTAAACTCAATAATACCCTTAAACTTTGATAGCCCGGTCCTACCACCCGCATCTCCCCTACATGCAAGCCCACCAGTTATCTCTTATTCAGGACATAAATACATACCTCCTCTTGCTATTCTTCTTGAAAAAATCAGTCAATGTAGCCTGTCTCTTCATCTTAGCAACCCCAACACCTATATGGCTATATGGCCGTGCCCCAACACCAACATACGAAACATGCTGCTCAACTGGGCTCAACTGGTCACTCGCACAAAACATCCTTTTCAAATTCCGCTTTCGAAATCTGGCTCACTGGGTCCGCTTGCCCGTTACTGGCTAAACAAACTTCATGAACCTATCTGACGAAGGAATAATGAAACTGCTGATTTCGTCATCTCTTGCTGTAAGCAGAACTTCAACAGCATAGAACCCTCGATGGGTCAGAATCTACAATGCTACCATATTGTGCTTCCAAACAATTATAACAAAATACCTTTAAAATTGGAGATTATTTCACCCGGAACGCTATTTTTTAACCTCAGCAAAGGTTACTGCATTTTAATTTAGTTTACTTTTGTTGGTTTGGGGGGGGGGGGCAAAAGACACTATGCCCCCCCCTTTGAAGCGCTTGGGTGGGGGGCATGGCTGGAATGCCCCCCCCCCTGGATCCGCCAGTGTACCGGCATCACCTGCCTTTCATCTTTTAAGTTTCGTTCTACACCATATTGAGAGCTGCAGTTAACGGCAGCATGTAACAACACTACTACTAATAACACTACTCTTAAGCTTCGAAAAAGCCGCCGTAATAATTATGTATTTCCTACTGGTGACCTTCCAGGTCTGGCGGAAGCAAGTAACATTTGGGTGCTTCCGGCCAGTGGTCCGCCGCGCCTGAGTATGTACTTCGCCACACGTGGCTACAGGAACTGACCAATCAAGCTTCGAGTAGAGTAGAATAATGATACTCTGGAAACGCCGGTAGATTGTGATGAGCCTGGAGATTGACCGACCTATGACGGCGGATCGGATGATGCACCTAATCAATATGGTGCAAGTGGCCGTTTGCTGCATGAGTCGCATCAAACATGAATCGTGTTCAGGCCAAGTCGACATGTGACCGTTAACATCACCAGCGCGGCCTTTGGCCAATCGGGATCGAAATGTGATGTCATCCTTGACAACATACCTAACGGTCGCCTAAAACCTGCGCCTCTTTTGATTCGCCCAAACACGGGGGTTAGTTTCTAATTTTTCAGGTGAGTGGGGGAATATTCATATATTTCCCCCACTCACCCAAAAAAAGAAAGAAACCAACACCCGTGTTTGGGCGAATCAAAAGAGGCGCAGGTTTTAGGCGACCGTTAGGTATATTGTCAAGGATGACATCACATTTCGATGGCAATGGGCAAAAGGAAATGGGCAATCCCAAATGGATTGGGGACGCACTTCATAGGACCACATGTTAAAAGTTTAAATTATTGGGGGGGAGGGGCAATGCTAACATTGAGGGGGTATTTGCCCACTCAAAGGTATACAAAACAACACCCCTGCGCCCAAGGATGTGCTACCCTTGTGGCAACCCTTTGAAATAGGTCCGAAACTGGCGATGTGATATTGTATAACTGCTTCGATTCACATCATTTTGAATATGGACAAGGCTAACCATTCGCTCGCATATCCGACAGAACGGAGGAAAAAAATGCACGTAAAAGAACTTATCTGCCCGCTGCAACATACGCTTTTCATGCATCAATATTGGACTATGCATCAGACAAATATTGCGAGATATAATCCTCCCCAATCCGACGGTTCGGGTTTCATCCCACAATCCCCCCGTCCACCTATAGCGTAGTCCATGCTATTGTTTTTCAGTTCCACAGCCACCAGGCCATAGGAGCAGAACAGTGGCGGGGGCAGGGGCGGGGGCAGGGGCGGGGGCAGGGGCGGGGGCAGGGGCGGGGGCAGGGGCGGGGACGGTGGCGGGGGCAGGGGCCATGGCCACAAGTTTTCGTAATATTAACCATTCGCCATATGGAACAGAATGGCACAGTCTCCCCCGACACTCCGCGGAGCATAGACGTTGGAAACGGGATGGGGCAGAGTTCGCAGCGGACCCCCTCCCCCCCCCTCCAAGGTTTGACCGAGCGATTGACTCAATGGGCATAGAAAGCATCTACTTCAAAATGGCTCCGTCCCCCCATCATACATTGAGACAGTTCACGAGCCACTGATGTGGTGTGCCGATGTCCGCCTGCCGGCCGCCGCCGCCAGGGAAAGCTCGCCGCCGACCGGCGGATAGAGCGGCCACGTGGCAGAACCTGGCGGCTCGCCCCTCTCTATTCAGTCCCCGCCGACGGCCAACAGCCGGTCGCGTCGCCGCCGCCTAGGCCGCACACGTGTACTGTGTTGCATCATCCGTCGGCGGCCCGCTAACGTGCGTGACGTGCGTGCACGAGTGGTGAACGTGAGGAAGCATCACTGACGGTCTGCCGGTCCCGACTCGGCCCCTGCACCACCATGCAGGCCGATACAGCCGGACTACGCCGACGCACCCGGGTTAGTGTTGATCATCTCCGACAGGTGGCAGCTCTGCGGTGCCAGTCTGCTGTTGTGGCCGCGGGATACAAAATAACTAGAGACAACAGGTACTCCAAAGTCTGCAGATCTAGTATATTTGGTTTAAACTAGACAAAACCCAAGCCACGTGACGTTATATCCCAGAAGCGCCTTTTTATTCCAGAATACTGCTGAATTATATTCCAGATTTGGACTATACTGATAAACCTACTAAATATGGTGCTTTCCTTTCAGGACTATTATGGCGCTTTTCCCACGTTTGTTTCCTCCTCGTTTGTAATACAAATTCATTGAACCATCAAGGTTTTTGTTATTGTTTATGTTTGTTCCCGTGCCAGTGGCTTTGAAGCGACAGGCACCATCCCTTGAATTAGCCTTGCAAAATCTGGCCGTGGTAGGTATTGATGGAGAACATGCATCTCAAACAATGTATGTCAATTAAGACCGTACACAATGCCAACTTTGTCATGCCATTGATGCCATTGATGTCAACTTTCCGTTTCGGCTCCAATCTGGTGATTAATGCCAACTTGGCATGTGCTTTGGTCTCCTATCAGCTATCATATTGTTCCTGTTATGATATGTGTAAACATGTACATATATGCTGTGCCACGCACGACCTTGTGCACAGTTTGGTAATTGCTTGCCTATGGCATCACAACTGGGTAGTAATTACTGGAAAAGCAATGTGGGATATCACTCCTAACCAGGGTTATCCAGGTCCTTATTTGCAGGGTGAATTTGTGATTTTTGAATAATATGTGGATTCTTGGAATTGAAAATGGATTTGGGGCCACACTCCACAAGGTCCCATGCTATGGGGAAGCCAACATTGAGGGGGCACTTCCCCCTCCAAATGATGTAAGAAACACCCCTGGGTGTGCATATGATCAGGGTAGGTGATTGGTTATCAAAACCAATCAATTAAATATGTTGTCGAACATTGAAATGACTTGACCCGCATTATGGTGAGTGATAGCGATGTCAGTTCCCAGCTCGGCTCCATGCCTCTCCAGAGACTATCCTCCGTGAGCACACGTTGCCAGGACTCCGTAAGCCTTGCTTTGGCAAGGACAGACCTCGACTATGTCCGGATCCTCGCAAAATACACGATGGTAAATTGGTCTGTTAGTTAGTTATTGTGGTTTAGGGGCGCATCGACTGCACACGTCATATAGCACCCATAACTCAGTCATTTATGCATAAAAGCGTGTGAACGCCACTTCGGACAACGAGTTATACGATGATGTCGAATCTGTTCATAATAAAACTGGTACTAGCCACGTCTGCATCAGTATGTTAATGGCCGGTGTAAATCACGAAAAATATCATTTCCGAGAGGAATTTGAAACGTTGTCCCGGGTGAACAAGGTCAGACTCGTCCCCTAATATTTCCCGAAGCCAGACAAAGGAACGTCAAAAGTGACGTCTCCGTTCGTGTGCAAGCCGGGGACATGAAACTAAAATGTGTCGCACAGACATTGGTGGCGTGCATTTCTGGCACAGCGGCGTCGCGCGACCACCCAGAAGATATCGGTGTGTCGCATAGGTATGTCCCACGCGCAGGCGACACAGAAACCTCGTGACGTCTGTTTCGCTGTGAGGATGAAGCCCAGTCACCAATACAGGGCTTCACAATTTTCAACTTGTTGTTTGCTAAGAGTCCCAGCTTGCCTGCCACTTACGGAAGAAAAATCCCTTCACATCCCAGTAAAAGTCCCTCGCAGGGAGAGATGCAGGGAACGTGTGTACGGGGCCCGTGCGCCTCGCTTCGCCGCAGCATCCGCGGCCTCGTTCCCACGGATTCCCACATGGCTCGGTATCCAAGATAGAATAACCGTTTTTTACAGCGCAGGTCAGCAATGTAAGCCTACGTAAAATATATTGTGTGAGTGGGTTCGAAGGATAAAACGCATTTATAGCCATCAGACTGCTAAGAGAATCTGTGTAAATTATATGCCGCGTGTCATCACATGTCTCAATAAAACTCAGTGCTTTGTCTAAGGCAACCAACTCAGATGTATAGACCGATGAATGTGGCGGAAACGAAAACGTCCTCACCACTGTGCCCATTACAAACGCACTCCCAACACCAGACTCGGTCTTGGATCCATCTGTGTAGGTGCCTGTAAAATGGCCGTGAGATGCCATCAACTCTGGTGCCCTTAGTCTGAATTCTTCGGGAACGACTTCACACCTTTTGAGATATGACAGCGAAATGTCAATATCTAGAGATGCCAGTGTCCAGGGAGGGTGATCAATTGGTCTGTCGAGGTGAATTGGACTCTAACACGTGGCGGAAGCTTTCAATGAGCTTCGGATGTCTGTTGAGCTGGTCGGACTTTTGGGCATGGTGAACACAGAACGCTGCATTCATCTCTCTGGATTGGGGGAAGGACCACATGGGGTCACATGTTAAAAGTTGAAATCACAGTGAGGCCACAGCCAACATTGGTGGGGGGGGGAAGCAGTGCATCTATCCCAAAGGCATACAATGCTACTGCCCCTGGTTGCTGGGTTCGATACTACATTTTTTTTATAGGATGGGTGCCATGTTACAAAGAAAAAACGATAAATTTGCAGCATATATATTAAGTCAATCAATTTACATCAATGGATGTGTGTTCATGGATTTTGGGAAAAAGTGTACAAATATCATGCTGATGAATGTCAGTAAGTTGATGTGATCCCACAGTTCTGTCAGAAATGCTTTTTCTCATGTATGAAGGAAAATAATACCATAGATGAGCTTTGAGTGAGGTAAATAAGATATATTATTGCAGCTTAGTTTTGACACAAGATATTACTCAAATATTCCCTCTTTCAAGGAAAACTTCAGTCAGCTAGGTTAGGTTAGGTTTGGGTAAATATGCATAAGAAACCCCAAAGCCAATGTTTAGTTAAAACATGTGTTGTTCTGGTGTTTCCTGATATGATTTGAAGGAAATTGATATTTATTTAATGGGAAGTGAAAGCTTTTTGAGATATAAGCAGTTCAAGTTGATGTGCAGATATCCTACAAACAGTAATTTGATGAAGAAAGTAATATTAATATCATTCAAGTTACATTTTTTTAAACACTAGAAGAACATCTCTTTGACAATGCAGGTACATGTTATTCCCCAGCCCTAAAAAAATATGGTAAGTGTGAGGAAAATGGGGCTTTGGATGGATAACAAAGAATACTGATGTCCGATTACAAAAAAAAATCCTAACTGAATCTAACCTAACCTACTGATGTTAGATCGCCTATAACATCCTGATGTTCAATCATCTAAAGCCTACTGATGTTGGATGTTGCATGTGATTTCCCAAAGAAATGGTACAGGTATGGTACCTTAATTGTACAATTATACCAATCATACACTGTACATTAATTCACAATGTGATCAGGACATTCAGATAATGGAAATTATATATATATAGATATATATTTATATATATATTTTAGTGTGGGGAAAATGGGGGTTTGGATGGATAACAAAGAATACTATGTCATATACAAAAATCCTAACTGAATCTAACCTAACCTACTGATGTTAGATCGCCTATAACATCATGTTCAATCATCAAACCTACTATTTGGATGTTGCATGTGATTTCCCAAAGAAATGGTACAGGTATGGTACCTAATGTTATACCAATCATACACTATACATTAATTCACAATATATCAGGACATTGATATATATGGATATATATATATATATATATATATATATATATATATATATATATATATATATATATACACATATATTTATTTATTTATTTATTACTGAACCTGGTTTGGGTTTTCATGCTTGAATGTTTATCCTGTCTTCTTCCCATCTTTAGACTATTTCTGAGTAGCTTGTTCTTCATTCAAGACAGTTTGATGGAAAGTACTTTTAGGATACTGGAAAGAAGTTGCTAGGTTATTTTGAAGAAGTCCAGTCCATACATTTGTCTCCAAATTTGTCTTCATTGAGGCTTTCTATATATAAATACCAAGGTTTTTGGACTTCGGAAACTAAAAAAAGGATGCAACACAATGTTTTCTCCTGAAAAAGAGACTAGGCTAGATTTGGTTTCATGAGGATTGGTAGTGCTAACTGGAGCTGCATTTTTGTATATATTATAGCAAAGGTATTCAAGGGCCGGGTTTGGTCTCGGTTCTGCTGTTTATATATTTAACATTATTTTGCATTATCTACTACCCCTCACAAAACCACAATGTTGGCATTACTTTGCTTCACAACAGAGAAGTATGTATTTGTGCTGGAAACTAATAGTCACATCATCTTAATCACATCCAGAAACATGCTTTTATAATCTTCTTTCCTGCAACTGCCACCTCAGCTAAAGTGCAAATCTTCTTCTACACGTACAATTGTAAAAACCTAATCTAGCAAAGCATAGCCTACCCTTGCCTGGCCACTTTAACAAAAAAAAATTCATTTCCAACCTTTGAAGAATAATATAGAAATTGAGCAAGTTAAAGAAACACCTAACTTATCCTAACCTCATTTGAGTTTTACCCCGGAAGAAGTGTGTAAAATATAACTCGTGAAAACTCCAAACTGCAATAACATGAAGGCCCATTGCCTTCATGTATTCCCCCAGTAATAAAAAAAAATAAACACCCGTATTCACACCTCAAGAAGCAGGACGGTACCACGCATTTTGACCGGTGCGTGCAGGTGGGTGGGGAAAACGTCAATTTCAGCTCAATATTTGTCATGCACCGCCGTAGGGTCAAGGTTCAAATTATTCAAGTCTGGGGGCCTGCGCCCTGTCCTAAGCCGTGAATGCGTTCCGTACTTCCTAAGGCTGGTTGGATAGAAAAGTAATCAACCATAGCACAAGTTGTGATGGCCGAACCCTAGCCCTACAGAATATCGACATGCTTCATTTCCCTTTATACAAAAGCTCGTCCCATGTAAGCAAAATCGTAGTCTAGCGCCATTAATTATGAGGATTCCCCGTCAATGCTAACGAAAAGTTCGCCCGTCCTAAGCCTCGAACCCGGCGTCTCTGGGTTACTAACAGACGCGCTACCAACTGCGCTACCATCACTGGCGGCGCGGCCGCGCTTAAGTTAAATAGTGTCGATGGATGTTGCAAGGGTATAAATAACATCAATTTACACAATGAATAACACGACCATATGAAAGCTTACCACGATTATCGAAATGTCATGAAACAAGCTTTCACATGACATATAAATTATACATTCACCTACACTTGTTAGTCAGGAGTACAGTCGGAAAAGTACTATTTATTCCTGTCATGACAACCGGCCGAACCTAAACCTGCGCCCAGGTGACGTCACCGGCTGCCAATGAACATTGACAAGGGCCGGCGGGATATGCATGTGACTTCCGAGCGACTCGGTGCTGTGCAACACCGAGTCTGGTCACCGAATTTGTTCGCAATGTTGCGAACAAATCTCGCTGGAAACTGTACGGTGCACGCTGACTCCAGAACACCAGTTTCGAGTGAGGGCCGGGCCACTGGCGGATCTAGCCCACCGGTTTTGGGGGGGGCAACTTTCGGTTTTCGGCGTCAGCCCCTCCCCTCCCCCTCCCCCAGTGGCGTACGTAGGAATTGCGTCAGGGGTGGGGTCGAACGGATTTGGAGGGTGCCTATTCTCCCACTATTTTTGGTTAAAAGCACCGGATTTCGACCACTATTTGGCAAAGGGGCCCGCCCATTAAAAAACAAAACAAAAAAACAAAAAAACAAATTGACTACATAATTGCCTGTGTAGGGGCCCCAGCCTACCTCCACCGTTTCTATGTTACCGGATTTTTGTTCTTGTTTACCAAAACGTTCACGTTCACGTTCAACGTCTTGTACCACGTCAACGTTCGTGCACGTATACACACTGGCGGATCCGATTTTGTCGACTCTTGCTGTAAGCAGAACTTGAGCAGCATGGAACCTGCTATGTGTGTCAGAATCTGGATCCGCCAGTGTACCTCCTCTTGCTATTCTTCTTGAAAAAAATCAGTCAATGTAGCCTGTCTCTTCATCTTAGCAACCCCAACACCAACATGCGAAACATGCTGCTGAACTGGGCTCAACTGGTCACTCGCACACAACATCCTTTTCAAATTCCGCTTTCGAAATCTGGCTCACTGGGTCCGCTTGCCCGTTACTGGCTAAACAAACTTCATGAACCTATCTGACGAAGGAATAAGGAAACTGCTGATTTCGTCATCTCTTGCTGTAAGCAGAACTTCAACGGCATAGAACCCTCGATGTGTCAGAATCTACTATCCTACCATATTGTGCTTCCAAACAATTATAACAAAATACCTTTAAAATCGAGATTATTTCACCCGGTACGCTATTTTTTAACCTCAGCAAAGGTTACTGCATTTTAATTCAGTTTACTTTTGTTGTTTTTTTTTGGGGGGGGGGGGCAAAAGACACTATGGCCACCCTTTGAAGCGCTTGGTGGGGGGGGGGGGCATGGCCGGAATGGCCCCCCCTGGATCCGCCAGTGGGCCGGGCCCCCGCCCCCTTGGCTACTGCGCCTTTGAGCTCCACAATGAGAAGTAGGTATGTACCTGCGATTCAGAGTTATCAGTATATGTAAAAGCAATGCACAAGGTTTGTGTGCCAGGCGTTCGCTATGTCAAAGATTGGTAAGCAAGAGCTCGTACATTGGGATAAGCTTGCTTCGAATAGGTTTGGTGATAGATATAAGGTCATGCTAGAAGGTGGATACAGTGAAGTAGCCAAGGGGCGGCGAAAGAGGCGGCCCTCCCTGGAGGATCGGAGGACCCCTCCAGGCGACCGCCTTCAGAGGCCCGCAAGGGACCCTCGACAAACAAAAGGGGCCAGGACTGACGGGAAGGGTACTGGGCCGATGAAGAGGCCGTGATAGATGAGAGTCACTCGTGTAGGAAACTTGGGGTGACATTTGATCGCCACATGTCGTGGGATTCCCATGTAGCTGTTGTGGTCCGCAAGTGCACTGGATTCCTTCTAGCCCTGAGCCATCTGCGTCACCATCTGCCAACCAGTACCCTCTTCACTATAGTCAATAGCCTAGTTATATATAATATCCGCTACTGCATATCTGTTTACGGGAACGGGTCGGCAGCAAACATCCACAGACTAGACAAGATCATTAACTTCGCCACTAGAGTCGTGTCAGGTCTACGGAAATTTGATCATATTTCTGATGCCCATAACAAGTTGGGTCTCCTCACCGCAGCTGATCTGCATCTATTTCACAGCCTTACTTTGCTCCACAAAATCATTCTGACGGGTGAGCCAACGCACATTGCCGGTCAAATCACGGCAAACTCTACCCTGCGAAACCGTCATACGCGTGCAGACGACCACCTGCACCTGCCAGCCATACACAGAGAGGCGGGCCGCAGGAGATTTCTCTACTCGTCTGTCTTCCACTGCAATAAACTCCCTACTGAAACAAAAACATCGAGGCTGTCTAACTTCAAGAAGCATGTACTAGCTTATCTCCACGAGCAACACTAGCAACAACACAAAACTAACAAAATGGATTTGTGTACACTATGAACCCACATTTAGGCCATCGCTTTCCTATCACTTCTATAAACTACTCGTTTATAGCTCGTGTTGCAAGCACGGTGTGTGTAGTGCAGATAGTGATATGGGTATTGTAGTATGTTGGTGTATGAATGTTTTTTGCGCATCTGCTCCCACTATTGACCACAAATCTATCCTTTCTTTGTAAATATCTGTGAGTTATTCCCAGACTGTCCATAACAGCCACTATACGTGGAGGGCATGTATCGTGAAATAAATAAATAAATAAATAAATGAAGAGGGACCTGAGTCAACGGGGAGTGCCCTCGTCATGTTGATGGTTCTTGGCTGAGGCAGCGTGGAGGGCTTCTAGATCGACGGAGGGGGCCTCGGATCGTTGGAAGGGTCCCCGGGCTGACGGAGAGGGATCCAAGCCAACATGAAGGGCCCCCGACCTGGTGGACAGAGCCCCGACCTGGTGGACAATGCCTCAACGATTGAAAAGGGGTCCCCGGCTTTCCGGAAAAGACCCTGGGTCGTCAAAGAGGGCCCCTGAAATGACAGAGAGGACCCTAGTTGCCGAAGAGGACCTCAGACCGTCAGAAAGGACCCTTGTGTCGACGGGAGGGGTCGAAGCCGTACAAGCGCCCCTGGCCTGATGGAGAGTGCCCCAGTTGTTGAAAGAGGGCCTCCGGTCTGCCAGAAGAGGCCCTGGATCGCTAAGACCGACCCCTGCGCCGACGGAGAGGACCCCTAGCCGCGAGAGTACCTCAGGCCGTCGAAGAGGGCACAGAAAGGCCCCTGAGCCTGTGGAGGCCAAAACCGCATACGGGGCCCCTTGCATGATAGAGCAGGCCCAAGCTTATGAAAGAGGGGATTCCGGCCGGACGAAAGGGCCTGAGCTGTGAAAGAGGGTCCCTGAGCCAAGGGAGGGAGGAGTGGGGGTGGGGGCTGGATGTGCAGGGCCACTAGGTCGGCATGGGCTCACGCTGATAGAGAGGCCCCTGAGCTACGGAGACAATCCGGATTGCGTAAAGTTTTCGGTGCTACGTAAAGGGTCTCTAAACCCATGGAGGTACCCCGTGCTGTTCAAAGCAGTAGCGTTTCTAAGGGGTGAAGGACACCGACCCACTGGCGGTTCTGATGGGGCCCTCCAGGCGACCGCCCTGAGGAGCAGGGATATAACGGAGGAAAAATTAAAACGCATCTACAAGCCTGTGTGGAAAGGACCCTTGAGACTTGAAGACGTCCAGCCCGAGGGCTGGCAAGGGCCGTGAAGACAAGAGAAGGCTCGCCTGGAAGCTGGAATGCCCATAATGGACCTGGAATGCCCTGGAATGGACTATTGAGGACTGTAATGGGCCCCTAAGAGTAGGAGGGGGCCTGATAGATGAAGAGGATCTCGTGAGAGTCAGTCAGGACTCGACTGGGATTATTCTGACGTTGAGAGCGGCCCCTAATGGATGAACAAGGTCCCCTGAGATTATTAAATAATCCTGTTGGTTGGTAGCTAATGTGAAGAATACCGATGGCCAGCTTTAGAGCTTGAATGTTCTTGAAACCACAAGAGTTGTCGATAACTAGAAAGTGTCCCTAGCAGCTTAAGAGGGCCATTACGGGCTAGCAGAGCCCCCTGAGACCTAAGGAGAGGCACTTAGGCTAACGATGGTTGTGAGGAATACTGAGGGTCAACGTCAGAGCTAGAATGTCGTTGCTAGTCCTAAAGACTCTCGAGGTCCGGGGGACCCCTGAGAGCTAGACCGGACCGGACTGCGATGCTCTTGAGGCTCGGGAGGAACACTGAGGGATTAACAGAGCCACCGAAAAGCTAAGGAGAGTTCCAAGAGCTGGTGGTGTTTGCTAGAAATTGTGATGTCTGTCTCGGAGCTGCGGGATTCCTCTGAAATCTGGAGAGCTTTGTCGAGGACTGGGAATGGCCCCCATGCAAGTTGGCGAGGACTCGTGACGGATGAATAGGTCCCCTGAGAGCCACAGAGGACTGGACCGGGATGTTCCTGATATTTGGGATGGGCACCTGAGGATCGGGCCCCTGAAAGCTAAGAGAGTCCTTGAGAACTAGCGATGGGTGCGAGGAATACTGAGAGGTCCAGCCTCAGAGATAGCATATCATCGAAAGCCATAAATGCTGACGATGACTGGGAAGGTCACCCACCACCACCTCAGCAGCGGCGGCCGTCTCTGTGGCCATAGCCGCCCCAATGGCCATAGCCGTCCTAGCGGTGACGACCGCCCAAGTGACCACAGCCGTCCTAGTGGCCTGACCACAGCTGCTCCCGTAGTTACGGTCGCTCCAGCGATGGCGAAGAAGACATCCCAGCGATAGCTGTAATGACGGCCGCTCCAGCGGTGCCAATTGCTTCGCCTTCGACCGGGGTGGTCCACCCGGTTAGGAAAAAAGAAAGAAATAAAAATTGCCGGATGCCGCATAGCTGGTGAGGCATGTTGCAAGACTGCTAATCTTTCCCATGCCCCCAAATCTTGCACTTTTTTCCCATTGACATTCACGCCTCATTTGTAGGAACGTTGAAGGCACTGGAAAGGCGCAACAATGCGGACCTCACCCATGTCATACATCCTAGTATACCATATCTGAACGTACCGAAGAACAAAGGACCTGTTTCGTCCATGGAGATCAGCAATCGTATTTTAAACCCAGGTAATAATGTTCATGCGTTCATGGTCATGGTTCATGCGTTCATATATACATTGATACATTGATGACATATATATATATATATATATTGTAGTATATATTGTTAGTCACCAACTTCATTGTCCAGTGGAGGGGCCCAATCTACCATCATCGTTTTTGAGTCACGCGATTTCTACCCTTACTCCCCGACCACCTTCCAAAGTTTTTTCTTTTTGTATCCCTTCATAAGTCACCTGACATGGCTGAAATTAAACATGTACAAATCAATTAAACATGTAAAATTGTTCAATTTCAGGCAAACATGTTCATAACGCCCGGTAGCTACCATGCAAATGTTCTTGCACATGAAAACCCACCTTGCGCATTCAGCGCATTCGTCACACTTTGTGCGATTTTCCGGTTTCTGCTATGCCTCGTACGCTTCGCTAATTGCTGACACATGATAGTCTTGTGCTATAGTTAACGTGCGAAATACTTTGTAGGGGGTTCCGCTGGGAAATGTCGATTCATTCAGTTCGATGATTAGTTCTCTTCATCCCACCTTTTCTGGTGGCTAAAAAGTCCGGATACACGCTGAGCTTTGATACACCTCATATTTTTTTCCGGTTAAATGTGCTCTTAGATTGGCTACCGAACCGAGGACCTAGCTAGGTGTTCTTTTTTATAGACCCGTTTCGTTTTTCGTTGTCTGCGGATGTGTTTTGTTGCTCTGGCCCATTTTTGCTACGATCTCCGAACATTTTTTCTTAAAAGACCCCGGTTCTTTTTTAGAGTTGTGTTTCTTTCTTATACATCGAGGATATTTTTGAGGCACCCGCGCGTTTTCGAAGGCTCCGATGTCTATATTTAGTGCACGACCTTTTTGTTCCAGGCGACTTTTGAACATCTCTTGTTGCCAGAGCCTCTTCTAAGGAATTTTGACTGGGGTACCGCGCCGATTGACGAATGCTATCCGTATCCCACAAATCCACATCCCAGGAAACCAGACTTCGCCCCAGTAATACCACAGCAATGGAAATGGTCGTTGACTGTGGGCGACGGCCAGGACTAGGGGCTAAGATCACCCAGGAAACATGTTGAAAGAGTCTGTGCTAGGTTCGTTTCTGGTGCTGCGGTTTTCCTCTGGTGTGCAACAGACGGGTTCTGGTCCTGATCAGTGGCCATGACGTCTCGGACTGCATCCGGTGTTGTCCCCGTCTGAGATGCTGTTCGTAATCTTAGGAGGTAGAGACGACTTAAACACGCATTAAGTGTTGGCTCGGACCACTACAGCTTGGCTGTCGCACGCCTTGGTGGCCCTGGATACCTGTTGTGTTTTTAGAGACTGGGCAGACGTTTCGCTTCTGAGTTTTGGCCACTGATCCCACCCGCTCTCGTATATCTCGTTGTTCTTAAGAAATACTTTTATGGACTATGATCGCTTAAATGCAGGGATCCGCCACCGAGGATACAGGGGAAAACGTCCTCACCCTCTCCCAAACATTTTCGACACCTCATATCAGCCCAGCAGCCGTTGGATGGAAAGAATTGACCCAGGAAGTCTGACATCCCCTCACGGTTCCGTCGTGGCGGAGCGTCGGATAATGGCAGCAGCTATGCTGCTTCAGAATACACAAACGGCAATATGCTTACGTATGGGCGCATTATTAGACGCGATTGAATTACAGGAAACCAGACGGAAATAAGAATGCATCATTCCGATCTATAATTATCCAAAGAACATTGTCAACCTCGCCCAGAATGACGGCAGGATGTACCATACCGCTTGTCTGTATGCCGCGTGGGCGTCACCGACCGTAAACTCATGACGTCATAATCGAAACTGCGCGGAACGATGCGCAGAACTGGATGATATTACCTTATAGCTATGGTATTACTAGCAAACTCCCTGCCCAAATGGACCAGCCGTCTCTTCACTTATTTAGCGAACGACAAGTACATAAGCGGAAGATGGGGGACGCAAACAGCAGGGCGACAGTGATGCGCAGTTCTGGTCCGCAGTTGGCAATGCTGCGACATTTGTATTATTATTTTTTACTATAAATTTAATCCGAGTTATTGCTGGGGTGGCTTTATGAGACAGGGCTCTGTTGCTAAGCAGAGCTTGTTGCGTGAACCTTGGCCCCACCACCCGATCCATGAATTCCAGTTCACCGGCAGAATTTCACCGAAAGTTTAACGTGCCGTCAATGCACCGACAAGGCCGCCCGGCAGCTCGTCCCCGGCCTTATCGGGCCAGCCGCCAACTGACCCTTCCAACCGGGGCTAAATGCGAGCGCGTGAAGCGACTCGAACCCTGTTGCCAGGACAGGGGAGACTAGTACAGGCCGGCGCTCTAACCAAATGAGCTACCGCAGCGGCATAAATTTGACCGCGGGGCGAAATTGCAACATACCTTAACACTCAGGGTTCGCAAGATCGCAAGATAAGTTTGGGGCTCAGCCCTGGGTCGATCAACCAGGTTACCCCCAGACACTAATCTCTCCTCTGATTTGAGCCACTTTATTTTGCCGCCTTGAAAAAGCATTAATTTAATCAATCTTATTCTCCTTTTTCAAGTTTTCCATGAGCCTGGCGTATCCGAGGACCCAATAATCAGGAAGTGATTACCTAATCGAAATACTACTTCCGAATATATATAATGCACTCAGTGCCGAAACGACTTGCTCGTTCTTTCGCTACGGATTGCGCCTACTTGCATTATTATTTGTATGGCATTTATATCTGTTCTTTCGAATATCCGTCGATGAAAGCGGATTAAAAACAGAAGAAAAGGAAACAATATGTCACCATCATAGGACACTCTACAATACAATACACCTTTGAAGTTTTGTTCTCAAAATATTTTGCTAACTCACCCTATTCTGATAAGATTTTGATGCTGATTCTCAATTTCAATTTCTTTTGAACATTTTTATATTTTTATTTGCCCGCATGGATCGCTTGAAGTTTTTCGAATTCTGTTTTTTAAACATATTTCGAGCTGTGGTTACCAATAGAAGCAAAATGTAGCTTAAGCCAGTGATTTTTGTTCAAGCTTGAACAATGGAAATTTACTTGACAGCAGGATCAATGCACTTCCGTAATCCATTGATACTGAAAATCAACTTTCAAATGAAGCGTTCTCATAGTTCAGACTTCCTTCATCAGTGTCGCTAGTGTCAGACAACGCACTCAACTCTTTGCATTTGGCGATATTGTGTCCACCAGGTAATATTGACGAATATATTAATTATTGGATGGTAAACTAGATATGCTCACAATTCTTTCCAACTATATGGATGCAAACTGTTGGCGATCAGTGTCTAAGTGTAGGCATTTAAGTCGCGAATTTGGAGATATTAGCAGAATAAACGGTGAGATTTCAACTCCTAAGTATTTTGAACAAAGAGACACTCGGCACGGTTTGGAAGGCTCGGTGCATTTTTGACCTCGTGTTGTGCTCTTAGGGTTCTGGTGTGTTTATTTTGTGCTCCTCACGCACATTTGTGGGACCTCAGCACGATCTTAGGAGCTATGGTATAATTTATCGGGGTCCCGGCGCGATTTATCGGGCCCAGGTGCGTGATTCCGGGGGACACCACGCCAGTTTTTTGGGCTCGACGCAATTTTTGATGACTTCTAAGTTTGTTTTTAAAGTGGAGTTCCGGTCCGATTTTTCCGGCCTCTGGTGCCATATTTTTGTTTCCCGCCTCGATTTTTTTCAAGCTCTAGTACGTTCTTTGTTCGCGCCGGCACGCGATTTTTGACAACGTCTGGTGGTATGTTTGGGGCTCCGGAACGATTTTCATGTCTCGGTCATTTATCTTTCGGAATCTCTTCTTATTTTGGAGGGCTCCGGCTTAATTTTTGTCTGGTTCCGATGCGATTTTTGGGCTATGATGTGCTCATTTTGTGCCATCGACGCCAATTGTTGGGAGCCCCGAGGGGAATTGTTATGCCCCGACCAGATTTTTTTTCGGAATACCGACTGGAACTGATGGTTCCGAGCGCGATATTTGGGGGACTCGGCGTTAGTTCGTGGGGCTCGTCTTATTTAGCTGGGCCCCAGCATAATTTTGGCGGGCCTTGGCACAAATTTTCACTTCTATTCAAAATATGTCAAGAATCTAGAATTCGAAAATTTGTGCCAAGGCCCGCCAAAATTATGCTGGGGCCCAGCTAAATAAGACGAGCCCCACGAACTAACGCCGAGTCCCCCAAATATCGCGCTCGGAACCCTCATTTCCAGTCGGTATTCCGAAAAAAATCTGGTCCGGGCATAACAATTCCCCTCGGGGCTCCCAACAATTGGCGTCGATGGCCCGAAATGAGCACATCATAGCCCAAAAATCGCATCGGAACCAGACAAAAATTAACCCGGAGCCCTCCAAAATAAGAAGAGATTCCGAAAGATAAATGACCGAGAGCGGAAAATCGCTCCGGAGCCCCAAGCATACCACCAGACGCTGTCAAAAATCGCGTGCCGGCGCCGACAAAGAACGTACTAGAGCTCGAAAAAAATAGAGACGGGAAACAAAAATATGGCACCAGAGGCCGGAAAAATCGGACCGGAACTCCACTTTAAAAACAAACTTAGAAGAAGTCATCAAAAATTGCGTCGAGCCCGAAAAACTGGCGTGGTGTCCCCCGGAATCACGCACCTGGGCCCGAATAATCGCGCCGGGACCCGATAAATTATACCATAGCTCCTAAGATCGTGCTGAGGTCCAACAAATGTGCGCGAGGAGCCCAAAATAAACACACCAGAACCCTAAGAGCACAACACGAGGTCGAAAATGCACCGAGCCTTCCAAACCGTGCCGAGTCTTGCAAAAAGCGGCAGGGCCTTAAAACATGCGTTGCAGCTGGAAAAAAAAACACACACACACCGGGAGCTCTAAATGAGCACAAGGGAGGCACTCAAAGCACACCGGGGCAATGAGATCACATGGGGCCTCAAAAACCTAATGGACCCTCAAAAGCGACATGTTCCTAAACAAGGAACAAAAAGACCAGGCACTAAATATGCACATCGAGGTCTTCGAAAACGCGCCGGTACCTCAAAAATACGGCTGGTTCGCAAAAAAACAACAAAGACAAGCAACAACAAAAAAAACACGAACGTTGGCGTTTTGACGACCGGCATTATTAACTGGAATGCCTTAAATTGGAAAATTTTACAATTTTAATTGATTTAAATTGGTGTAATTTCAACAGTGTGAGGTGACTTATCAAGGGATGTCAAAAGAAAAACCTTCAAATAGGATGAGGGGAGTAAGTGTTGAAATCCGGTGACTCAGAGACGATAGTGGTAGACTGGGCCCCTTTTGCAGAAAAAATATGTCGGCCACTAATTATTTTATTTAAAAAATGATCCCTTTGAAAAGTAGTGATTGAAATCCGAGAGCTTTTAAAAATGGAGGTAGGTGGCCCCCTCCAAATACGTTTGTTCCTCCCTTAGAGCAGATCCTAAGTACGCCACTGCTCATTTGATCCGAGCTCGATGGGGGAACACGAGTCGTATGGTACCTTGCTAACTCCGATGACCTTCGGAATGTCAGGTCTTGGGATCTTAATCACTGCTTATAAGGTTGGATAAACCCCTTATCGCTCTGGCTAGTGTGGTATTTATATATATATATATATATATATATATATATATATATATATATATATATATATATATATATATATATATATATAGCATAGCGGCCGTACAAATTACATTTTATTACAGCCTCTATTCAATGGTTTTAGTTATCCACATATTCATCATGGCACAATCCATTGACCTGCTCCTTTTCTGTCCTGGTTCTAGACGATGAGCAACCCAGTGGATAATCTGAAGGAAAAATAACATCGCCACTCAAACAAATACAGGATATAATAAAAATGGGCCTCCGAAGCCAGACCTGCAGTATATGGAGAGGGTAAGTGCAAGAGATGAACTGGCATGAGTCTGAGAAACACCAGTGCTGATAACTTAAGAGGAAGACATTACATTGCTAATTAAACGGTGCATGGAAGAGCAACTTAGCGAAATAATTAGTTACATAATTATCCCATTGCAGCTAAGTAGATCGTGATATTATGCCAAATATCCTTAGTTGTTTACGGCAATTGTTCAATAACGAACGAGTTAGACGATACCATTTGAGCGCTACTTCGGTGTTGTGCAGTTTGGTTTGTGATTCCCTGACCTTAACGTTTTTCACAGTCATATAGCATTGCAAAGACATATCCTAAAATCACAGAATAAGTACAGACATCAGGGCACATCTGTACATATAACATTTGGATCACTATAGCTCCGCTGCCGCCTGGTTCCCTCCTGTAGCCCAGTTTATTTATGTCTGAGTGGATGGGGGGGGGAGTGCCACTACCCGGATAGTACCCAAGTCACACCCGTAAATCGTTGTCGTCCCTGGTGTTGGATCAACATAACATGACACATTTGCCCAGAGCAGGACCTGGGCAGTATCATCTGGCTTGCCGTTCCTTGCCTCCACAGTACGGTGTCCAGTCCGTGTGATGCCTACACGGTAGTTTTCCTATACATTCGCAAAACGCTTGCTTCTTGATGCTGCAGGAACTACTTTAAATACCTCCAGAACACAACCTTTTTTAGTTCAAGCCTGTCTTTTTATGTCCGCCTGCCGTGCTAAATGAACAATACCACTTCATTAACACCTATCGTTATTACTTGCAAGCGAATTCTTCATCCAGCTTTAAAAAAACATCACTACACACTTCATTATAGGGGAGACCGGGTCTAGTTGATACAATTTTGGCGAAACTCAAAATAATTCATCACTTTGGAAGGGTGGCGAGGACATAGCTACTCCTACGCCAAGCCTGTTCCTTCCAGATCATTCCTGATTATTATTTTCTCGTGGCATCCTCTTTGCTTTTTCCACCAGAGAGTAAAAGATCGCGCAACTACCGATTCATCAAATTCCCCCTCCCCCCGCTGTGGGGGTAAGTTGTTACCGACGATGGGGTAAGTTGATAAAATATAGGTTAAATAAAATATATTATCTATAAGTGGGATTAGTTTACGACATCCGAACGGTCGATATTTCACGCTTACATCAATAATACTGGTTTGAGTCCTGACGGAACATAGCTTATGGTTTATACGATTTATGGAATGCGCAAACGTTTATTCCATACCTGCGTCTTTTCCTTGGCGTTTAGTCTTTTCCTTCGGGCGAGAAATTCCCCAAGAAATACTGAATAAGATTATCTTGAAACAGTTTTAACAAACACCTTACTATAAATCGGCAATTCTGTGGTGATGTTATATCATTGCCAGTCCAGAACACGTTGAAACAGGTTGAAGTTAATACAGGTTGATTAAGTTGATGCAGGCCGTATCAATTTACCTCGCAAGTTTTCTGGTGCAGACTGTGACATGTCATGTAGCAATTGCGAGTACATTGTAGCGGCAAACTATAAAAGCACCTCACCGTTGCAAAGCTGAGAGAACATGGTAATGATAACAGACAACAGGATGACAAGTTAGCAAGTGGACCACAAATTATAAATTACGGGCGAAGCACAGGCATTGATATTTTACGTTCACTCCAAAAATGTGTCACATTATCACCATTCGGCAGCCGCGGGTTGTAAGGACTTGCGCTCCTTTTTTCCGCGCAAAGAGAGTGTCAGTAGCAACCTATGTGGTAGCCATGACAACGAGCTTTATGCTTTTTGAGAAAATACTGTTGTATCAACCATCCCGCGTATCAACTAGACCCGGGCCCCCAACCACAAAACCATATTATCCAATCCGGCCCGCTTTGGAGGTAGTGCATTGCCAGCCACGAAACTGACGCTGGTCGCTGGGTAGCAGGTGCAAGCCGCTATGACGTCACGAGAGGAGCTAACCATGGAGCACGACTCCATCACGTTCAGCAAAGGCTCGGGCTGTTTCGTGACGCGCTGCTGCGCCGTGCTCCTGCTGCTGCTGTTCGTCGCGACGCTGATCGCCACCGCCGTGCTGGCCCACGTCTACAGTTCGCGCCGCCAGTGCCTCACCGTCGACGACGACGACGGCGCCGACGACAGCGCCATCGGCACGCAGCGCGACGCCAAGGCGGCGAGGGCGCGCGACGTGCGGCTGCCGCTTCACCTCATGCCCGAGGCGTATCGCGTGAGGCTGCTCCCCTTCCTGGAGGAGGGCAACTTCACCTTCAACGGCGAGGTGACCATGACTGTGCGCGCGCAGGCAGCCGCCACCAACGTCACTGTCCACGTAAAGGACATGGCGGTGCAGCACTCGTCGGTGGCCGTGCGCGACGTGACGAAGGGCCGCGTGCTCTCCGTCACTGGTCACAAGCACGACGACGAGCGCGAGTTTTACGTGGTCTTACTGGCCGAATCACTGGTGGTTGGACACCGTTACGAGGTGTTCATCGCGTTCGTCGGCAACCTCAACGACAAGCTGGCCGGCTTCTACCGCAGCAGCTACAAGACACCGGACGGCCACAAACGGTCGGTACCCAAGTCGCAAAAAATCACATCATATAATCCAGATGAGCATCACAAAATGCCCATTCCAACGTGCTGTTGTGAGATGTCCAATAATACCAGTGTGTTACGGCCCCACCGCCTGGCGTCACTGGAGGATTTGTCTCACAAGTCATGCAAAGGATAATGTCTAGCGGCCTAAAATATTATTGACCTGACAGTAACAATGTTCCGCTTCATGGTGAATAATTAAGGGATGGTGTACTATCAATGTTCTGATGTTTTACCCCGAAACTCCAAGAAGAGGTTTCCTTATAATTACTTGTGTAACGGTCGTACAATTGTACCGAATGTTAGAGTATTGTCTCCTCCTGTCGTGCTAACCTTTGGTGTGAAGTCCAGGAGCCTGCTGACGTGCGAGATCATGATCGAACTGCTCGTGTTCCAGCTGGCTAGCGGTGACGCAGTTCCAGCCCACGGATGCCCGCAGGGCGTTTCCATGCCTCGATGAGCCGGCCCTGAAGGCGACCTTTGAAATCACCCTGGGCCGTGCCAAGGGAATGACCTCTGTATCGAACATGCCTGTCAGAGTGACGGAGCCAAAGTAAGACCGATGCGCCAGGAGTCGGTCCATGGCAGCGTTCATGTTGATCTCCACGAACACCATATGTATGTGTGCATACTGGCGGAATCAGCCGACTTCCAAAAGGGGAGGGGAAACAGGAGCGGACAGTCAGTCAGTTTTTGGCAAACTTCAACAAATTCCGAAATCTGTCCTGTATATTGGGAACAAACGATTGTTGAGAGGAGGGAATGTTATCGCTGGTGTTAATCCGTGGTCGCATCGGTAGAAAATATCTCCCTCCGGTTCGGGGAGCAGAAGACATGTCGGCTATATTCAGTGAAGATACATGTCGGCCAGTCACCCGCATACCAGCCAACGGTGATCTTGTCGGCCCGCTGTAACGTCATTGGACCCGACGACTTGAAACCGGCCCCCGCCAATGTTCATTGCCAGCCGGTGACGTCACCCAGGCGCTGATTTGGGTTCAGCTGGTTATCACGACAGCAAGAAATGGTACTTTTCGAGTGCCTATATTCCTGACTAGCAAGCATAGGTGGTGTGCATAAATTATGCATCATGTGGATGCTTGTTTTATTGCATTTCGATAATCGTGGTAAGCTTTCATATGAACGTGGCAGTTATTGTGTACAATGGTGTTATTCGGACCCATGACATATTCATCGACACTATTTAACTCAAGCGCGCGCGGGACGCCTGTGCTGGTGGCGCAGTTGGTGGCGCGTCGGTTTAGTAATTCGGAGGCACCGGGCTCGATGATCGGGGCCGATGAGCCTTTTGTGCGTGTGGACGGGGGGAATCCTTTTAATTAGCGACACTGGATTATGATTTTGGTTATATGAGACCTGCTTTTGCATAAAGAGAAATTAGGCACGCAGATATTCTCCAGGGCTATGGTTCGGCCACCTTAACTTGTGCTATGGTTGACCACTTTTCTATCCAGCCAGCCATAGGAAGTACGTAACACGTGCATGGCTTAGGGCAGGGAGCAGGCCCCCAGACCCTCCCTGGCATGAGCGGCGAGCGATCGGGGGGAGGGGGCAGTGAGCAGGTCCCCCTGAATTTAATAATTTGAATCTTAACCCTACGGCGGTGCATGGCAAATATTGAGTTAAAAATTGACGTTTTCCCCACCCACATGCTCCCGCCGGCCACAATGCGTGGCGCCGCCCTGCTCCTTGAGATTAGCACAGGGGGTTGATTTTTGAAAATTATTGGGAGGCAAAATGCACGACGGCAATGGGCAGGCCCAAATGGATTTTGGGACACACTCCATAGGGTCCTACGCTAAAAGTTGAAATAATTGGGGAAAGCCAAAATTGAGTGGGCACTTGCCCCCTCAAACGTATACAAAACAACACCCCTGGGTGTGCATATGATTAAGGTAGGTGATTGGTTACCAGAACCAATCAAATGTGCATGTTGCCCAACAGTCAAGTGGCTTGACCCGCGCTGGGGTGAGAGCGATGCCAGTTCTAAGCTCGGCTCCACGCATCTCCAGAGACTATTCTCGGCGAGCACACGTCGCCAGGGCTTCGGAAGCCTTGTTTTGACAAGGGCAGACTTCGGCTAAAATACTTCGGTGACAATCCAAAACTTTCTGGAGTGCCAGCGCAGACAACAAAATCAAGCCTTTTGTTGCGTGGAGGCGTGATTTAGATTCCGCAACAATTAGGTTAGGTTAAGTTAGGCCGAGACCAGGTCGTTGGTTGGATACCAATCCGAGACGAATAAAATCCGGATCCTCGCCAAGCACTTGATGATAATTTTGTCTGTCGAGGTGAACTTGAACAACACCTGGCGGAAACTTTAAATGAGCTTCGGATGTCTGTTGAGCTGGTCGGGTTCTTGGGCATGGTGAACTGGGTATCGTCTGCGTCCGATTGGGCCAACCCGGTGGGCTAAGACCAACGGCCAGAGCCAACTGCTTCCTGGAAGCGTGCGATTTCCACGGCCTGCGACAATACGTCACTCAAGCTACAAGAGCCAACAGCATTTTAGACTTGGTGCCAACAGCATTTTAGACACTATCGACATCGCAGCAGAAACCTTCGCTCGGAAGGGAATAATAGATTCGTACCATGACGAGATCCAGGCTAAATTCCTTCTGCCGATGCCATCACTTCCACCTGTTTCAAGATCGACTGCCTATAACTACAAGAGAGCAGATTTTGATTCATTGCGACGCGACCTGGAACTTTTACCGTGGAACGTGCTGGATGGCTTGGATGTTGACAATGCTGTTGAGATGTTTTACTCGTTAATCGAAGCTGCTATTCGTGATCATGTGCCGGTCGTGACTTCTCGCCGTAGAGTCCCGCTCTGGTTTGACGGTGAGGCCAGGTGCGCACTAGCCGCGAAAGAATGTGCACGTCGTCGGATGAAAAGGCACCCGAGTGACAGTGTCATTCGTCGCGATTTTACAGACAAACACGACTTCTTCAAACGTCTGATCGGACGCAGCTACTGCAGTTATCTGAGGGGACTAGTGGAGGATTTTAAGACTAACCCAAAGTGATACTGGTTATTTTTTTTTTTTATTAAAGGAGTGGTTCCGTACTGACCACGATGTGTGGTTTCCATGTATCCAATGCATATGTTGAACACCATGTGCCACCAAAACAAGAATGCAAAAAGACAAAACCATTTGTATCTCAGCTTGTTCAGCGATATTTGTGTCCGGACCAGTTCCTGCTCTCTTCTGTGCTGACATGGGCAAACTATGTTTCAAGAGTTGAATACGCATACGAGCAGCATCTGATGCTTATCGAAAGATCCTCGCCTAAATATGACGCATGCATCTCGGAGCGCATCAGCAGATGAGTTCTTACCTCACCGTCACCACGCCATTCAGCGTTAGCATGCCACCATGCCCCAGCGATGTAAATTAATGTCTTCTAAAACCTATTGAGTGTCACGCGCAGAATGCATAGCAATATCACGATGACGATTGCAGTGACAGCCGGTCAGTGTCGCGACCTGTCTAGACTGGGTGCGACTCATAACACTGTTTTTTTCTCCGGCTGATGCTCGTTACGCTCAGCTGGCTTCCGCTTGGTGACGTCACCGCCGTGTTTTCAGCAAGCAGCTTCCAGGCTTCGTGTGGGACGTGTACAAAAAATCGGTGCCCATGTCGACGTACCTGGTAGCGTTTGTGGTGAGCGACCTGGCCGTCCGAGAAGCCGACGTGGGGCTCAGCGACACCCTGTTCAGAGGTCAGTTCGGGTGGCAGTGATGGGTGGCTCTGCGGCGTTTGTTCTGGCTCTTCCCAACACGTCCGAAGGAGTCGCACGCCTCGTGATGACCTCACAAAGCAGGAAGTCGGCCGATGTGGTCATAATATAAAGTAGAGAATTTGTGATAATCAACCCGAAAAATGATGGTTCAATTTTTGAGCTTGCGTGTTTTCAATCGACAGCTTTCCTTCGTTTTGTTTAGCTGCTTTCAATCGACAGCTTTCCTTCGTTTTGTTTAGCTGCTGACACTTTGATTGGTGGCTCCGAGAAATTATATGGCCAAATCATGCACTCATACTAGCATGGTGTGGCGGTCACCACGTTGGCCAAATCATGCACTCATACTAGCATGGTGTGGCGGTCACCACGTTGCAAGAAGAATCCACTTCCCCTGGCAAAGATGCTTTACAAGCATCTTGCGGAAGCTCCCATGGAGGTTTGTGAAATTTTGGCTCACGATGTAAAACAGGCTGGACGCTGGATAAACACCGGCTAGCGTCTAACAGGTGCCGTGGGCCGCCAGTGTGGGCTCGACCTGCCGCCATCGATCAGGGCGACTACGCCCGCAATATCGGACCGCGTGTACTCGAGTACTACGAGGACTTCTTCCACACGGAGTTCCCGCTGCCCAAGCAGGACATGATGGCTCTGCCAGACTTCGCTGCCGGTGCCATGGAGAACTGGGGCATCATCACCTACAGGTATGTGTCGCAATGGCGTTTAAGCAGGAGCGTGGGATCCTATTCAGTTTTGCAGGCCCCTCCAACTTGCAGCTCAGTTCCCCCCCGCCCCAATTTGGCAGCCAGCCCCCATCTTTGGAAGTCAAGCTCACAAATAATTAAATCAATGGAAACACCACGGACACCAATATGAACAGTTAAAATACGGTATACAATGTTTGAACAATGCCAATGTAAATAACCACCGATAAATGCCACTCATTAGTCAAGCACACATATATATATTAGCATCTATGCACCCATGATTTAATGGAATGCCTGTCAGAGAAATGAGATTAATGAACACCTGGCAATGTGCTAAATAACGGAGTTCTGGGCATCCTCAAAACATGTGTTTGAGGTCCAACACTTACACATACATCATTATATCACAAATGATGCAATACATCTGTAAAATAGCACGAAAAGTACTATCCAATGTCGAAAGTGCAGTTTTTGACAGTTGATTGCATGGGTGTAATTTCTGGATGGGGCTGGGGGACACGTCCCCCCAATTTCTAAAAAATGGAGATTTGTCCCCATAAATTTCTTCCATGCGCCCCCCCCCCTCAGCCTTTGCTACTAAAATACTTGTGTATGATCTCCGCAAAATTATTCTTAATAATTTATAAAGTGAAAATATATACATGCAAGTGAATCACCAAAAACACTAGAAGCCGATCTAGCCAATCAAAAGGCTTCACAGGCTATCTGTCGTCACAAAATCTCCGAGTAGTAAATTAGCAAATGTTAGGAATGTCTGTTTGCAGGCCATTCTTGAATAACATGAACCTTGACCATTTTGTGTGTTCGCTTGGGTGGATAATTGTGCTTTGCGAGGCACCAAAGTTGCATTATCACGAGGTTTTATACGTCTTATCTTGCCTCCTCCTGTGCATATATCGATATATCGTGAACAAACGTGACTGTGTGTCCTTGGGTATCTTCAAGACCATGGAGGGGCGTCTTGATCAGCATCAAGCAGGTACGTCAAGTTAACGTCGTATTCGTATTCAGCGACGAGTTCGCCACAAACGTATTAGTATTGGCACTAACATTCAACGACGAGTTTGCCACAGACGTATTAGTGTTGGCATTAACATTGAGCGCCGGGATCGTTCGAATCAATTACCGCAAATGCTTCCTCCTGTACTGAACACGCTGGAAGCAACTACATAGGTATCACATAACCACTTTAATGGTCAAGGTCCAACGCAAACCAGTTTCTTCGGCCGCCTCATTTTTTTTGTTGTTGGCACCCAAACCTACCGAAATCTGGTTTAAGCGATAGCCTGTGGTGAACCCTCGTGTAACATTTCAAACCGGAACATGTCAGGGTCTAACTTCAAGGTCAAAGGTTAGCTTGATTTATTAGATGGCAATATTGAAGAGATAGCTACCGAACGCGACGTTCGGCCTCTAGCACTTCAATTTCCATCAAATGGGTGCCATTCGACGTTGCTTGTGATGCCGTATTAGAAAGTTTAGCCATCGAGTTATTTTTCGAGATCAAAGGCTAATCCTGACCCTTCGGTCTCCTCGCGTTTTTCTTTTCGTTCAGACTTACCCAAATCTGGTATCATGCGATAACCCGGGTGAACAATCGAGTAACATTTCAAACCGGGACATGTCGAGGTCAAAGCTTTCATTCAGTTTTCGATGACCCCGCGTTTCGTCGCTATGACTTAATTTGCAGAAAAGGGATGTCATTCGACATCGCTTGTTGTTCTGTATCAGAAAGTTGATAATTAGAAATATTCTTGAATGTCAAAAGTCAAGCTGATTTCTTCGGTCTCCTCGCATTATTTTAGTTTTCGCTCAAGCCTACCCAGATCCACTACCAAGCTCATCGTGAACCCTCGAGTAACATTTTGAAACCGGGATATGTCAAGGTCAAACCTCAAGTTCAAAGGCTAGTTGGAATTGTCAAAGTCCTCGCGATTCGTCGCTACGAGTTCAATTTCTATCAAGTAGATGTCTTTCGACGTGGCTTGTTGTGCCGTATTATAAAGTTGAGAAATCGAACTAATTCAAAGTTGAAAGGCCAAGCCGATTTCTTCGGCCCTCTCGCATTTTGTCTTCGCCCTTGCCTACCCACATCTGGTATGAAGCAATTGGTGAACCTCGAGTAATATTTCAAACCGGGGCATGTCAATGCCGTAGCACAAGATCAATGGTTGACTTTCATTTTTCGAAGTTCTCGCGCCTCGTCGCTATGGCTTCAATTTTCATAAAGTGGGTGTCATTCGACGTGCCGTGAGGTACTCTAGCAAACTGTTCAGAAATCAAATGAATTTTCAATGGTCGAATTCACTTCTTCGGTCTACCCGCGTTTCTTCGTCTTCTCCCAAAGCTACCCATATTTGGTATCAAGAGATAGCCCGTGGGCGACCCTCGAGTTACATTTAAAACCGGGACATGTCAAACCTCAAGGTCAAAGGTTAGTTTGAATTTTTCGAACTCCTCGCTTTTCGTCGCTATGGCTTCAATTTGCATTATGTGGGTGTCATTCGACGTGGCTTGCCGTACGGTATTAGAACGTTGAGATATCGAAATAATTTCTTAGGTGTCGAAGGTCCGGTGTGTGTGCAATGCATGACTGCAATATGAATGGGAGGAGCAAATCTCTTTGTTTGCAGCCGTTGTGATAGCAGGCACTCATATCCGATATGACTAGGAGCTCCCCCAAGAAGTCCGTCGTAGCCTGCTTGAACGGTGCTCTCATTGCTGGTTTTTAATTTACACTGCCACCTTGAGTGAACTTGGAGGGGCACCATTCCTTTGGAGGGGCGCCAATGCGAAAGCACTTGGAGTGGCGCCTCTGGTTTAAAAATTCGAGTCGGGGGTGTACTTGTACCTTCCCGAAGTTGGTTATTGGTTTTACGACACGTCGACCGTTGAGTCATATAGCGTCGCCAATCTCACGCCGATTGGTCGCGGGCGAAGAGTAGCGACAGGTGAGATTCGAACCCACAATCTTTCGATTGTGAGACGAGCATCTAACCCCTAGACCACCCGTCCCCCCTTCCCGAAGTGGTGCCTTTCCTTCCAAGGGGGAGCCTTTTTCTCTCAGAGGGGCGTCTTTTCCCGGCCGGAAGGACACAATCTTCTATGTATGTGTGTGTGGGGGGATGCCCCAGTGCCACACCCTTTGTCCGCCCCTGGTCACACCCTTTGTCCGCCCCTGGTCGTCATAGCACCGAAATGTGTCCCGCAAAACAGGAAAGCATGGGAAAGGTTAGTGTAAGTCCATATTTAACTTCAACAAAATCATCGTCCAATATTTTCTGTTTTTCTGCCACATGAGCGTGTACCGTTATTACAGCACAGCTTTATGGTGATTGTGAAATCAGGCCCGGCACATAAAACATATAGCTAGGAGTTCATGGTCAGTGATAAGGAGTGAATCTTGCTAATTTTGGCGCGGTTTTTCGTTTCTGAGTCATAAACCTGCCGCGAGTGCTGTGTAAATGTTGAGTACGACATGCTACCTGTGTTCAGCCTAGGTAGGTGTCAGGTTGCCCAATATATATAATGAGTGGTGACGATATTCTCGTGATTCTTCTAAGTATTCTTTAGTTTTTATGGTGACTGCCCCCTTTTATAAATTTAAATATAACAAACAATGCAATTTTATGCTTTCCCAAGTCGATAATCACACTCTTCATTTAGCACTGACCGCTTTGTGGGGTTTGCTATGATCGTGACATGCTGTTTCCTTTCGTACTGTTTTTAATCCGCTTTGATTGACGGATATTCCAAGTAACATATATACAATAAAATAATAATGAAATTATGTATAATCCGAGGAGAAAGGGTGAAGAAGTCGTTTCGGTAACGAATGCCTTCTCCGTATTCGGAAGTAGTTTTTCGAGTGACCATTTCGGGATTATTTTGTCCCCGTATTGGCTAGGCTCATGGAATACTGATGCAATTAAGGTTTTTCTTGAAGATGACAAAATAGTGTTCCAAATCCGGGGAGAAATTCGTATTTCGAGGTACCCTAGTTGATCGACCCCGATCTGAACCCCCCAACTGATCTTGCGATCCTACACCCCTGCGTGTAAAGGTGTGCTGCAATATCGCAGCATTGCGAACTTCGGACCAGAACTGCACATCACTGTCGCCCTGCAAATGTTTGCGTCCTCCAGCTTGCGCTTATGTTACTTGTCTCTCGCTAAGCAAGTGAAGAGATAGTCTGGTCCATTTGGGCAAAGAGTTTGCCAGCAATGCCATAGATATCAGGTAAAATCATCCGGTTCTACGCATCGTTCTGAACTGGTTCGATTATGACGTCACCGGTGTTCGGTCGGTGGCAAGCGGTATGGTACATCCTTCGGTCTTTCTGGGCGAGGTTGACAATGTTCTTTGGATAATTATAGGTCGGAATCATGTTTTCATATTTTCGTCGGGTTTTATGTCATTCGATCAGGTACTAATTACGCGCCCATACATAAATATATTGTCGTTTAGTGTATTCCGAAGCAGCATAGCTGTATGACGTTATCCGACGCTCCACCACGACCAAACCCTGAGGGGACGTCAGACTTCTCGCGTCGAGTATTTCCATCCAACGGCTGCTGGGCTAATATGAGGTGTCAAAAATGTTTCGGAGAGGGTGAAGACGTTTCTCCTGTACCTTCTGTGGGTCCACCAAAACGTGCGACAACCAAGCTGTAGTGGTCCGAGCCAACACTTAGTGAGGGTTCTAAGCCTTCTCTACATGCCAAAATTATCAACAGCATCTCAGACGGGGACAACACCGGAGGCGGTCTGAGACGTCATGGTCACTGATCAGGTCCAGAACCCGTCTGTTGCGCACCAGAGGAAATCCGCAGCACCAGAAGTGAAACAAGCACGGACTCTTTTGCATGTTCCCTGGGTGATCTTAGCCCCCAGTCCTGGCCGGCGTCCACAGTCAACGGCCATTTCTATTGCTGTGGTATTACTGGGGCGAAGTCTGGTGTCCTGGGATGTGGATCGAATTCGTCAATCGGCGCGATACCACAGTACAAATTCCTTAGAAGAGGCCCTGACAACAAGAGATGTTCAAAAGTGGCCTGGCACATCTGCAGAGCAGCAGAGAGCACGGACCTCCAACTGCTGCACGTCAAATGCGGCTGGGCTTCCAGAAACAAGGCGATCGGAAAAGTCGCGATGACGACAAGCATGACCGACCATCGCCTTTCGTGGAACAGAAGCGGCCTGGGCTGTGGGAAACGAGAAAAAGAGCTCAATCATCTCCCCAATCATCGCCAGAAGCGACGCAATTAGGGCTCGGATATAGCCTAATACGTAGAAGAGCTGTAGGCAGGTTAACGATGTTTTCGCGGGCCGTAAAAAGACCCCCCAGCCGAAACGAAATGGGTTAATGATAACACTCACCATTATCGTCCATGCATTTTTGTGTAGGAAGAAGTAGGGGTTGAAGTGCCCCATTCCTTCCCAAGTAGCCTCGGTCACATTTTGATTTTGTTTCTCTGAGGGCTAAATAATTAAAAGCTTATCAGAATCCCAGTAATGCAATATCGAATGAATACAGAAACCACAGGTTGGGCGACGGCACAGTCCGTCAAATAAATGATGCTGTTGAAACCAAGTGGTGAGAGATAGGCCATAATACACAATGGAAAAACTCCTGCAGCATTGCTTATTTTGTATGGATACATCATATGAATGATCAGTATAGCCTAATTGTATTCAGCAAACCCATCTTACTGCAAATGTGTAACACCACCGTGGCTTGGTTCTAGCATACTGCCCCAAAAGAAAATCTCCAAATGGATTGGCATCAATACTGATTTCAGAAAACTGATGCCTTGCGCAGCGGTGTTGAGTGGAAAGCTAACATTGGCTAGCATTGGAAAGCCAGTATTCCATAAACGGCATAAACCATGAGCTATGATCAGCCAGTATTCAAACCAGTATCGTCACTCTATGCGTGAAATATGGACCTTTCAGATTGCGTAGCCAAATATCACCTATAAATAATATGTTTGATTCAGCTAACATTTTATCAACTTACCCCATCGTCAGTAACAACGTACCCCCATAGCGGGGTAGGTTTATTAGCAGGTACTGGTTTGGTCTCTGGTGGAAAGCCCAGAGGATGGCACTAAATAATAAATATTGAGAATGATACTAGAAGATGTAGAATTGGTGCAAATGCAGCTATCTCCTCGCTACCCTTCCAAAGTGATGAGTTATTTTGAGTTTCGCCAAAATTGCATTGCCTAGACCCGGTCTCCCCTACAGTTTCGTTGACCATTGTTGCCACTGCGTTTTCCAGCAGTTGAAATACAGCTCTTAAGGAATTAGCAAACAACTCAAAATGTGCTTAATCATGTAGTATAATTTCACAGTGAAGACAGGTCTCATCGCTCACTTTATTCTTTTATCCTTTTTAATGTTTCAGAGACATATATTTTCTGTTAATTTAGCGTCCAAGACCGACAAAAACAGTGACGTTATATGCGTCGTTTTGTTCCCGCAAAGGGCGTCCTATCGCAGCTGCAGGGATAACACCCCCTTGGTTGCCAGTGTGTTGCAGTTTATAACGAGAGTAATGACGTGGTCATTCTCATCTCCGCGGTTGCATGAAATGCTCCAGAATATTTTGGCATCATGTTTAACGCACTAGGGATAAATAACTAATGTATTTTTTAAAATACAAACTGGACCACAGAGACAATATTGCTTTTACGTCTATTACGCCGCCTGGTTCGGCGATACCTTCGGACTGACTGAACATCTAACCAACAGCAAACAATTAGCACAAAATCTTCCAATCTAAGATTGAGCTGCTAACCACTACCGGAACCCTGTCCTGCCGCTTACAGGGAGACGGCGCTGCTGTTCGATCCGAAGGTGTCATCGTCGCAGAGCAAACAGCGCGTGGCCGAGGTGGTGGCGCACGAGCTGGCCCACCAGTGGTTCGGCAACCTGGTCACGCCGTCCTGGTGGACCGACCTCTGGCTCAACGAAGGCTTCGCCACCTACATGCAGTACCTCGGCACCGACAAGGTGACGAAGCACTCGATCCGCCACCCGCCTTCTCACCGACAGCTGTTCCGCCTCCATTCCTGAAGCCTGTTGGCTCGAGATGTGTTCGTCTCTAGCGTATTTGTTGGGGGAGGAGCTGGTGACCTTATAAGTGAGCAGTTGCTATCAGGAAGCGGAGTGGCAAAGGAAAGTGGCCTTAAAGAACGTAGTTAAGGAAATTAGAGAAGAGCCGTCATATATAGCCATGGAGTTGGAATGAAATCGATGAAACGAAAGGAAGCATGACATGGTCAGATGTCGATTTGCAAAGGGAAGGTGGTATACACACAGGGGCTTAATTTTCCTAAGCTTGCAGCTTTTCAATATGCAACGTAGTTTGAGTGGACAGCTGCTGAGTGTGTGATGCTGTCCTAGTGGACAACTGCTGGGTGTGTGGCGTTGTCCTTGTGGACAGCTGTTGAGTGTGCAACACTACCTGAGTGGACGAGTAACGTTGCCCGATAGGACAGCTGTTGAACGTGTGCTGACTGACCAGGTGGAGCCTGCCTGGCGGATGATGGACCAGTTCGTCACTAGTGTCCAGCAGCCCGTGATGAGCACAGATGCTCTGCAGAGCTCTCACCCTATCTCGATTGTGGTGGGTCACCCGGATGAGATCGGCAGCATCTTCGACCACATCTCCTACTTGAAAGGTAAGCCATAAAGTCATAACTTGCTCAGGCTTAATAAGAGCCTCAGATGTGGTTTTGTGTGGAGGCTAAGCTAGTTCTTAACGGGTTCATCATGACAGATGTAGAGACATGGGTGGTTGGTTGGAAGAATCGTAATGAGAAACATGGTGCGAGTCATACCCTTGCAATGTTCCGACAGCCGACCAACAACCATACCATAAGTAGCCAACCCAGTCAGTGGAGATAGTTGCCCAACAGGCACGAAATATGGATCATCGATACATTTCGATAGAACTTTGCAATCATAAGTTTGCAATCATTGCATGTTCAGATTTAGCATGGTGTGCCTCGAGCTCTTCGTAGCAATGCAAGGTGCGTAAGACACAGGCCCCAAATATCTGTGACATTGAACCACAGACGGGTAGTATACATTGTAAAGTTGGTCTAAAATGAGCATTTCCTCCCCTGCATCGACAGCGCTGAGCAGTAGCAGTAGCACTGAGCAGTAGTACTGAGGCTCCGTGCAGTAAAGCACAGGACAAGCCGTCGATCATAGAATGGATCGTATTTCATTGGCATTTTTAGACGCTTTTATTTATTTATTCTTAACTGCTTCCAGATGTTCTTAACACGTGAAACTGTTATATTTCAGGAGCGTCGTTGATCCGGATGATGAATCACATGCTGACAACTTCAACCCTGCGAGCCGGCCTCACCAACTACCTCAAGGATAAGTAAGCAGACCGTGCGGGCCTCATTGAATGTCTTAAGCACAGGTGTCAGAGCCATTGAATGTCTTAAGCACAGGTGTCAGAGCCATTGAATGTCTTAAGCACAGGTGTCAGAGCCATTGAATGTCTTAAGCACAGGTGTCAGAGCCATTGAATGTCTCAAGCACAGGTGTCAGAGCCATTGCAGATGGTTGGACGATAACTGTGCCGAGCTGGCGGCTTCCCACTGACAGCTAAATTTGCCCTGCTAAACTCAACCTTGTTCCTAATTGCAAGACCCCAAAAGTGAATGAGCTGGCTGACGTCAATGACCGCTTCAACGATGGGTAAGTTGACCATGACTGTTGACGCTTCTCCCAAACCAGGTTGGTAAGTCTGCCCATGAACTTTCTGGTTCTGCTTCTCAGGGAGTACCAGGAAGTTAACATAACCGACCAGTGACATACCGACATAACCACATAACCGACCAGTGACATCCCGAGTGACACCGCCCCCAGAGGTCAATGATCCTGCCGGCGACGTGCTGAAGTTAACATAACCGACCAGTGACATCCCGAGTGACACCGCTCCCCAGAGGTCAATGATCCTGCCGGCGACGTGCTGAAGTTAACATAACCGACCAGTGACATCCCGAGTGACACCGCCCCCAGCAGGTCAATGACCTGCCGGCGACGTGCTGAAGTTAACATAACCGACCAGTGACATCCCGAGTGGCACCGCTCCCCAGAGGTCAATGATCCTGCCGGCGACGTGCTGAAGTTAACATAACCGACCAGTGACATCCCGATGGCACCGCTCCCCAGAGGTCAATGATCCTGCCGGCGACGTCTGAAGTTAACATAACCGACCAGTGACATCCCGAGTGGCACCGCTCCCCACAGGTCAATGACCCTGCCGGCGACGTGCTGAAGTTAACATAACCGACCAGTGACATCCCGAGTGGCACCACTCCCCAGCAGGTCAATGACCCTGCCGGCGACGTCTGAAGTTAACATAACCGACCAGTGACATCCCGAGTGACACCACCCCCAGAGGTCAATGATCCTGCCGGCGACGTCTGAAGTTAACATAACCGACCAGTGACATCCCGAGTGACACCGCTCCCCAGAGGTCAATGATCCTGCCGGCGACGTGCTGAAGTTAACATAACCGACCAGTGACATCCCGAGTGACACCGCCCCCAGGAGGTCAATGATCCTGCCGGCGACGTGCTGAAGTTAACATAACCGACCAGTGACATCCCGAGTGACACCGCCCCCAGCAGGTCAATGATCCTGCCGGCGACGCTGAAGTTAACATAACCGACCAGTGACATCCCGAGTGACACCGCTCCCCAGCAGGTCAATGATCCTGCCGGCGACGTGCTGAAGTTAACATAACCGACCAGTGACATCCCGAGTGACACCGCTCCCCAGCAGGTCAATGATCCTGCCGGCGACGTCTGAAGTTAACATAACCGACCAGTGACATCCCGAGTGACACCACCCCCAGGAGGTCAATGATCCTGCCGGCGACGTGCTGAAGTTAACATAACCGACCAGTGACATCCCGAGTGACACCGCTCCCCAGGAGGTCAATGATCCTGCCGGCGACGTGCTGAAGTTAACATAACCGACCAGTGACATCCCGAGTGACACCGCTCCCCAGGAGGTCAATGATCCTGCCGGCGACGTGCTGAAGTTAACATAACCGACCAGTGACATCCCGAGTGACACCGCTCCCCAGCAGGTCAATGATCCTGCCGGCGACGTGCTGAAGTTAACATAACCGACCAGTGACATCCCGAGTGACACCGCTCCCCAGCAGGTCAATGATCCTGCCGGCGACGTGCTGAAGTTAACATAACCGACCAGTGACATCCCGAGTGACACCGCTCCCCAGAGGTCAATGATCCTGCCGGCGACGTGCTGAAGTTAACATAACCGACCAGTGACATCCCGAGTGACACCGCTCCCCAGCAGGTCAATGATCCTGCCGGCGACGTGCTGAAGTTAACATAACCGACCAGTGACATCCCGAGTGACACCGCTCCCCAGCAGGTCAATGATCCTGCCGGCGACGTGCTGAAGTTAACATAACCGACCAGTGACATCCCGAGTGACACCGCTCCCCAGCAGGTCAATGATCCTGCCGGCGACGTGCTGAAGTTAACATAACCGACCAGTGACATCCCGAGTGACACCACCCCCAGAGGTCAATGATCCTGCCGGCGACGTGCTGAAGTTAACATAACCGACCAGTGACATCCCGAGTGACACCGCTCCCCAGGAGGTCAATGATCCTGCCGGCGACGTGCTGAAGTTAACATAACCGACCAGTGACATCCCGAGTGACACCGCTCCCCAGGAGGTCAATGATCCTGCCGGCGACGTGCTGAAGTTAACATAACCGACCAGTGACATCCCGAGTGACACCGCTCCCCAGCAGGTCAATGATCCTGCCGGCGACGTGCTGAAGTTAACATAACCGACCAGTGACATCCCGAGTGACACCACTCCCCAGCAGGTCAATGATCCTGCCGGCGACGTGCTGAAGTTAACATAACCGACCAGTGACATCCCGAGTGGCACCGCTCCCCAGCAGGTCAATGATCCTGCCGGCGACGTGCTGAAGTTAACATAACCGACCAGTGACATCCCGAGTGGCACCACTCCCCAGCAGGTCAATGACCCTGCCGGCGACGTGCTGAAGTTAACATAACCGACCAGTGACATCCTGAGTGGCACCGCTCCCCAGCAGGTCAATGACCCTGCCGGCGACGTGCTGAAGTTAACATAACCGACCAGTGACATCCTGAGTGGCACCACTCCCCAGCAGGTCAATGATCCTGCCGGCGACGTGCTGAAGTTAACATAACCGACCAGTGACATCCCGAGTGGCACCACTCCCCAGCAGGTCAATGACCCTGCCGGCGACGTGCTGAAGTTAACATAACCGACCAGTGACATCCCGAGTGGCACCGCTCCCCAGCAGGTCAATGATCCTGCCGGCGACGTGCTGAAGTTAACATAACCGACCAGTGACATCCCGAGTGGCACCGCTCCCCAGGAGGTCAATGATCCTGCCGGCGACGTGCTGAAGTTAACATAACCGACCAGTGACATCCCGAGTGACACCGCTCCCCAGCAGGTCAATGATCCTGCCGGCGACGTGCTGAAGTTAACATAACCGACCAGTGACATCCCGAGTGGCACCGCTCCCCAGGAGGTCAATGATCCTGCCGGCGACGTGCTGAAGTTAACATAACCGACCAGTGACATCCTGAGTGGCACCGCTCCCCAGCAGGTCAATGACCCTGCCGGCGACGTGCTGAAGCCCGACTCTGCTCTGCAGGAAGTACCAGGAAGTTAACATAACCGACCAGTGACATCCCGAGTGACACCGCTCCCCAGCAGGTCAATGACCCTGCCGGCGACGTCTGAAGTTAACATAACCGACCAGTGACATCCCGAGTGGCACCGCTCCCCAGCAGGTCAATGACCCTGCCGGCGACGTGCTAAGCCCACTCTGCTCTGCAGGAAGTACCAGGAAGTTAACATAACCGACCAGTGACATCCCGAGTGGCACCGCTCCCCAGCAGGTCAATGATCCTGCCGGCGACGTGCTGAAGTTAACATAACCGACCAGTGACATCCCGAGTGGCACCGCTCCCCAGGAGGTCAATGATCCTGCCGGCGACGTGCTGAAGTTAACATAACCGACCAGTGACATCCTGAGTGGCATCGCTCCCCAGGAGGTCAATGATCCTGCCGGCGACGTGCTGAAGCCAGATTCTGCTCTGCAGGAAGTACCAGGCGGCTGAGCAGGACGACCTCTGGGATTTTCTCACCAGTCAAGCACGTCGGGACAACAGACTGAGGCCCGGCGTCACTATCAAGGATATAATGGACACATGGACACTGCAGGCCGGCTTCCCTGTCGTCGACGTTCGGCGAGACTACAAGCGACGGCAGGCTGTGCTGACTCAGGCACGTGATGGCGTCACTTGCCACCTCCTTGGGCTAGCACTACAGGCGACGGCAGGCTGTGCTGACTCAGACATGTGATGGCGTCACTTGCCACCTCCTTGGGGTAGCACTACAGGCGACGGCAGGCCGCGCTGACTCAGACGGGAGCGTCGCTTTGCATACTTGTAGTATGGAGGCCTCCATCGGAAAGTGAAAAAAGTGACATGGATTTTCATTCCGATATTTTACGTTTGGTATGTAGCGTTTCGGCTTCATAAAATAACTTCATATATGTTTTCGATATTAATGAACAATATCATGCACGACTCAGCAGTGCAAACCAACCACACTGGCCATAATTAAGCTAAGTGAAGTAGTCATTTTTTTCATTGCCGTGTCAAAACCGATTAACACTGGCCACCAGATAAAATGGGCTAGATTGTTCTTCACATACATATCATTGCCAAAGCCATAACATTAGGATGTTTTGCTTTGCCGTTGGCCCCCAGGTACTGGGCTGAGTTGTTCCCCACATTCACATCATTACAAAATCCTTAAAAACAGGATGTTTTGTTTTCATAATGAACGAGGGATGGCCAAAGATGCTTGAAAATTTGAACTAAATTCCGACTGACCTGGATCATTTTTTTTTCTTGCGGAAAATACCTCTTCTCCAAATGGAGTGTTCAGGTGTCAGATAATTGCATTATTTCATACAAAAGTTTTCTTCGATTCCACACCAATAGACTCTGAATTCTGCAAACATGTGATGGCGTCAATTGCCAATGCCTTAGAGTGGGGCTACATGCGACGCCAAGCCGGGCTAATCCAGGCGTGTGGTGACTCCACTGGCAAACGTCGGCGAGAATACTGAGACTGGGACAAAGCCCCCTCTCTTACCACCACTCAGGAACATTGACCAATAATATTATGGGCAGAGTATGCAAAAAAGGAACTCAAAGGGATCAATCGTCTATCTTATAATACGTTCAAGGGCCATTTCAATAAACAAAATTATACGACACAAAACATTCCTCGTCTTTCTGATAGTGTCAAGCCTCTTTGTGACGCCTCGTGCAAATTCGCTATCCTTTTAGTCCCTTCGCCTCCGAAAATAGAAGGCAAACAGATGCAAATCCGTGTGCCTTGGTCGGCGCCGTGGTAGCTCAGCCGGTAGGGTGCTGGACTCTTGCTTGTGAGATCGTGGGTTCAAATCACACAACCAGCAGGATTACCGAGTCCACCCTCGACCGAGCAGCGTGAGAGGTTGGCGACGCTATATGACCCAGCGGTCTGATGCACCTTAAGAGAGCTCAAGTACCTACCAACCTATCTGTGCCTTCGTCGTGCGCTTATGTATCATGTGGTAGTACTAAATTGTACACAGTGACTTATTTTACCCAAATTATCGTACTGCTACTTACTGTACGGCAATTGACTATGCCTTATTCCGGGGCTAATATGAAATAATCATTCGTGGCAAGGGAATGGACACGTCTATAATATTTTTGCTAATGATCGAAACCACGTGCAACGAATGCTTGTTCGAACATCAATCGTGCAACAAATGGTGTATCTCGAAGGTGAAGAACAGTAGGTGTAAAAAGGCACCATGTGGAAGTAAGACCATGAAAATAGTTTGTTAATCTCAGAATGCTTTCACTTTTTTGTTATCTATTTTGATCCGATAATATCGTTTAATTATATTTGTGCGCCAGGCTGCCACCAACAATTGTTCCATTGATAACCTGACGTACATTCTACTCCCTTCGAAAGTTCCTATGCTTGTGCTAGCCGGCAGTTCAGGGTGGGTTACCAGCGGCAGCAGGGCGTGTCGACTGAGGTCGTGGGTCGTGGAGCGGACGGTGAGGTAGGGAACCTGCTGAGGTCATGGAGCAGACGGTGAGGTAGGGAACCTGCTGAGATCGTGGGTCATGGAGCGCAAGGTGAGGTAGGGAACCTGCTGAGGTCATGGAGTAGACGGAGGGGGAACCTGCTGAGGTCATGGAGCAGACGGTGAGGTAGGGAACCTGCTGAGATCGTGGGTCATGGAGCGCAAGGTGAGAAGGGAACCTACGAGGATGGAGTAGACCCTGCTGAGGTCATGGAGCAACGTGAGGTCGGGTGGGTCATGGAGCGGAAGGTGAGGAAGGGAACCTGCTGAGGTCATGGAGCAGACAGTGAGGTAGGGAACCTGCTGAGGTCATGGAGCAGACGGTGAGATAGGGAACCTGCTGAAGTCGTGGATCATGGAGCGAAAGGTGAGGTAGGGAACCTGCTGAGGTCATGGAGCAGACGGTGAGGTAGGGAACCTGCTGAGGTGGGATGGACGGTGAAGAAGGAGCCTGTTGACGAGCAGTTCGATGCTTGACTGTGCGCTGGTGCGACACGGACGAGACCAGCGTCGCCACAGCTGCTGTGTGTGTGTTGACAGAGTCGGTTCCTGCTCAGCGGCGTGAACAGTTCCGACACCACGCTCTGGTGGATACCGCTTGTGCACACTTCGCACAAGGCCGCCGACTTCGACAGCGCACAGCCCACCTTCTGGATGGAGAAGGAACACCGCAAGACAGTCAGTGGTGAGCTACTCAAGCTGAACCTTAGGTATTCTAAGTCGAGCAGTACAAGTCTTAAGTGCAATTCGTAAGCCCAAGCATCGTAACTTCAGTCGTGACCCATCAGTGTGACATCAGACGCATCAGACAGACAGCAGTGGCTCTGACTCGGGACCACTTAGCCGTCATGCTTTCTAAACCTTAATCACGTTTGTGATGCAGCGTTTTGAGATCTATTTTCTTCACTAAGAATTATAGCCGCCTTTCCAGGTTTTATTTGAACTACCTTAATCCCATATTTCTGCACAAGTGTTGGCCATTTTTATTACCACCAACGCTTTGGTCCAACACCTGTGCCGTACCCGATCCTGTATTTATGACTCAGAAGCCCCATAACCAAGATTATTTTGGGTTTTCAATAATGATGTCGGAAATACAGCTCTGCTCATGCTGCTCAGTGTCCACTGTATGTTATCCGGTAGTCAACGTTCATTTTTGCCATGAATCTTTCGACATGGCTGGAAGAAATATAAATTAATTTAGCTTGCGTTGATGCTGCTTACGCAAAATCAAACTAGTATCTGCTCTATAACTTCTGATCATGACGTGTCATATACTCATGGATCACACCTTATTATGTAGCCTTTGATTGAGATCTGTTCTATAATCCTGCGTCATACGATTGCATATCACTAGACCTAATCTTGTTTCATAGCACAAGGCATAGCGTGTTCTGTTACTCTGGTCTCTGGTTCATGAATTGCTTCGTAGCATTTCGATATGCTCAGTTTTGCAACGATAGACAAACATATTCCCCATTTTTATAGTTGTTTGCTCGAAATGGTTTAAAAAAGTGAAATATGCTTAGTCTTGACTCTTGAACTCTGCTGAATATAAAGTAAAGTGCTGAGCACCGCTGTTTTGTTCGTGTGTGCTGGCGTGCGACTGAGTGAGACGTGTTCTCAGACATGCCCCCGCCCGAGGAGTGGCTCATCTTCAATGTCAGATCGGTGGGCTACTACAAGGTGAACTATGATCGACGCAACTGGGAGATGCTCGTAGCTCAGCTGCAGAAGGACCACGCGGTCATCCACTCCACCAACAGAGCTCAGGTTAGGTGGCGCGCTGTCAACAGGCGCCAGGTGGCACCAGGAACATGTGACCATCCACTCCACCAACAGAGCTCAGGTTAGGTGGCGCGCTGTCAACAGGCGCCAGGTGGCACCAGGAACACGTGACCATCCACTCCACCAACAGAGCTCAGGTTAGGTGGCGCGCTGTCAACAGGCCCCAGGTGGCACCAGGAACACGTGACCATCCACTCCACCAACAGAGCTCAGGTTAGGTGGCGCGCTGTCAACAGGCGTCAGGTGGCACCAGGAACACGTGACCATCCACTCCACCAACAGAGCTCAGGTTAGGTGACGCGCTGTCAACAGGCGTCAGGTGGCACCAGGAACACGTGACCATCCACTCCACCAACAGAGCTCAGGTTAGGTGGCGCGCTGTCAACAGGCGTCAGGTGGCACCAGGAACACGTGACCATCCACTCCACCAACAGAGCTCAGGTTAGGTGACGCGCTGTCAACAGGCGTCAGGTGGCACCAGGAACACGTGACCATCCACTCCACCAACAGAGCTCAGGTTAGGTGACGCGCTGTCAACAGGCGTCAGGTGGCACCAGGAACATGTGACCATCCACTCCACCAACAGAGCTCAGGTTAGGTGGCGCGCTGTCAACAGGCGCCAGGTGGCACCAGGAACACGTGACCATCCACTCCACCAACAGAGCTCAGGTTAGGTGACGCGCTGTCAACAGGCGCCAGGTGGCACCAGGAACACGTGACCATCCACTCCACCAACAGAGCTCAGGTTAGGTGACGCGCTGTCAACAGGCGCCAGGTGGCACCAGGAACATGTGACCATCCACTCCACCAACAGAGCTCAGGTTAGGTGACGCGCTGTCAACAGGCGTCAGGTGGCACCAGGAACATGTGACCATCCACTCCACCAACAGAGCTCAGGTTAGGTGACGCGCTGTCGACAGGCGCCAGGTGGCACCAGGAACACGTGACCATCCACTCCACCAACAGAGCTCAGGTTAGGTGACGCGCTGTCAACAGGCGTCAGGTGGCACCAGGAACATGTGACCATCCACTCCACCAACAGAGCTCAGGTTAGGTGACGCGCTGTCAACAGGCGTCAGGTGGCACCAGGAACATGTGACCATCCACTCCACCAACAGAGCTCAGGTTAGGTGACGCGCTGTCGACAGGCGCCAGGTGGCACCAGGAACACGTGACCATCCACTCCACCAACAGAGCTCAGGTTAGGTGACGCGCTGTCGACAGGCGCCAGGTGGCACCAGGAACACGTGACCATCCACTCCACTAACAGAGCTCAGGTTAGGTGGCGCGCTGTCAACAGGCGTCAGGTGGCATCACGAGGCATTTGCTCGACGGGTGCCGGGTTGGGTAAGATCACATTTAAGAAGCCTAGGTCAAGTTACCGATAACGTATCTCATCTGCAAACGTATCTCATTCATTCTCATACATCATTTGTTAACAATTAAAGCCCCTTCCATCTCATTTTGGACTGCCAGTGTAACGGATTGCAAAATAAATATCATGTACACACACGGAGTGCAGAATCCGGCAACAAGTAATTCTACTGAATGTTTACAAGTATTCTGAAATTCTGAATTCGAATTCTGAACAAGTAACTCTGAACGTAAATCTACGTCTTCCATTCTGATGAAATGCCATAACATTGCATCCATAACCATTGGTACAGCACTATGCGATGTTCCAGAAACTCCCTTTACCACATAACTTGACGACTTGCCCTTGGAATATATTCAAAAGTTCCACATTCGATCGTTTCGTCTGCGTTATGCTACCTGTCACAGAGCATAGTTAGTTTATCTCAATGACTGCGCATGGCGTCACATGTGACCTCTGAACCAGTAGATGACGATGATGCCCTGATCTCCGGCCCAACAGCTGACGCCACCTTGACCTCTAACCCGGCAGCTGATCGATGACGCGCTGGACCTGGCGCGGGCCGGGCAGCTGGACTACGAGACGGCGCTGTCTGTCACTGGCTACCTGCACCGTGAGGAGGACTTCCTGCCCTGGACCGCCGCCTTCAACAACCTCGACTTCCTGGACCTGCAGCTGAAGCGGTCACCAGACTACGGCGAGTTCAAGGTACCGAGGATCGAGCCCGAGGAGGGAGCGTCCAAGGTACCGAGGATCGAGTCCGAGGAGAGAGCGTCCAAGGTACCGAGGATCGAGCCCGAGGAGGGAGCGTTCGAGGTGCAAAGGATGGAGCCGGGTACAGGGTATTCAGAGTACGAGAGAGCAGTCCCAGTACGGAGCTTTCAAGATACTGAGGACGGACCCCAGGACCCAACGTGCAAGGCACCGAGTGTGCTTGTTGTTTCTACTCAAAATGTTACTAGTAATATTCTAAGTCAAAATAACGGAAGGTAAGAAGTGTTGGCTGCACCAATTCTGTAGGAGTGATAATCTGCAACATCTCTCAAAATATAGGATGCAAATTTACCATTATTCGAAGGTGCGGCTACATGTATGTAGCCTCAAACGCCAAACCCCAGCTGTTGCACCAATGCATTAGTGCACCATTGCAATGGTGTCTGTGGCCGGCAGTGGCAGACCCCAATCCCCAGATGTTGCACCAATGGTGTCTGTGGCCGGCAGTGGCAGACCCCAATCCCCAGCTGTTGCACCAATGGTGTCTGTGGCCGGCAGTGGCAGACCCCAATCTCCAGCTGTTGCACCAATGGTGTCTGTGGCCGGCAGTGGCAGACCCCAATCCCCAGCTGTTGCACCAATGGTGTCTGTGGCCGGCAGTGGCAGACCCCAATCCCCAGCTGTTGCACCAATGGTGTCTGTGGCCGGCAGTGGCAGACCCCAATCCCCAGCTGTTGCACCAATGGTGTCTGTGGCCGGCAGCGCAGACCCCAATCCCCAGCTGTTGCACCAATGGTGTCTGTGGCCGGCAGCGGCAGACCCCAATCCCCAGCTGTTGCACCAATGGTGTCTGTGGCCGGCAGTGGCAGACCCCAAACCCCAGCTGTTGCACCAATGGTGTCTGTGGCCGGCAGTGGCAGACCCCAATCTCCAGCTGTTGTACCAATGGTGTCTGTGGCCGGCAGTGGCAGACCCCAATCCCCAGCTGTTGCACCAATGGTGTCTGTGGCCGGCAGTGGCAGACCCCAATCTCCAGCTGTTGTACCAATGGTGTTTGTGGCCGGCAGTGGCAGACCCCAATCTCCAGCTGTTGTACCAATGGTGTCTGTGGCCGGCAGTGGCAGATCCCAGACCCCAGCTGTTCTACCAATGGTGTCTGTGGCCGGCAGCGGTTCGTCTTGAAGCTGATCGGGCCGCTATACGCCCGGCTCGGGTTTGACGGCCGGCCGGGTGACTCGCACCTGGACCACTTGACCCGGGTCTACCTGCTGCGCTGGGCCTGCCAAATGGGACACAGCGAGTGTGTCAGCAGCGCCACCGGCGCCTTCCGTCGGTGGATGGCCAGCCCGGACGACCAGAGGTGAACGGCGATAGAACAACGAGCTGGCGGCGCTAGCCGTGGCGCCCAGTTTATTGCCGCCGCGTGTTTGTCGGCACCAATTATAGTATGCAACATCACGAGAAAATCGTAATGAGGTTGATCACGACAGCTTACCTCGCACCAATTGCTAAATATTATCCTATCAGCAAAGCAGATTTGACGGTGCTAACAAACGGAGAATGTTCGTAAAACATGAATGGAGTTTCAGCACAATCTCTGCAAAGTATTATTTGCCCTTCAAATGTAACATCGGCCTATTTTTTGGCGTATTTTTTTTCTCGTTTGGGTGGAAATATTTCAAACTTGTGAAAATACTGGACAAGGTGAGTGATGCATTCATATTACAAATGCATGGTCATTTCATATCCAGGATCTGGCTTATTTTCAGGAATGGCTTTTGTCACCCCAAATTGCGCTTTAGGAAATTCAGATAAATTTGGTGGTGTTGTAGATCTGCCACTAGGAGGAGGCTCAGTGCATTCTCTAAGTAATGATTCTAACATCAGTCATATGTGTGAAGCTTACAGTCTTAAGAATGGCTTGAGCTCCTGATCCCATGCTCCAAAATACCAAGTGTCGAAACGAACTCAAACCATGAGGTGGCCGGTGGAAAAAGCCGTCTCGTCCCATGTATCACAGTAGGACTAATGTTAAAATCATCGGTGATGCAGGCGACAATTATGTTCCTACTGCTATGCATCAGACAGCCGTAACGCTCCATCTACACGACTTCCATATTCAGAACTACCCAATGCATGCTGCACAGACAAGCTCCTTCATTGTTGGCTGAAAGCTTGCTCAGCCGATGACACGGCTACCACGAGACATTAATGGTGAGCGAGGTTACGACTGTGCATTTCCCCCATTTGAAAATATGATTTTTGCTTCAGGAAATACAAACCAGGCATTTGTCGGATGGAACTGCTGTGCACTGCTTTCGGGGCGCCGGCAATGTTTCTCTGTTGGTGGGATGACACTGGACAGGACATGGTAGATGTCACACATCTTGTAACCGATTTTCATTTGCTGGGTTTTGAATTGCAGTGAGCGATGTAAGTGGTCAGTTCGTTGCGTCCCACACCCACTTCAGGTTTTGCCGCAGTTTGACATCCATCTAACACAGAATGTACACAGTCGGTAATCGCGGACACTCAGTCCAGCTACGTTCTCGACGGATGTCGAAGGTGCGTGTCTGGTGCATTTGTGTCACATTGCGTTCATAGAAGCGTCGCTGTAAGCTAGAACTCCAGATATATCTGACTGTTGAGGGAATGTAAGACGGACGTCGCCTGTCGCCCAAGTGTTGCCGTGACACACCGCTCTCGTCCAACACGGCTATATCTGTAAACGACTTTACGGACGTCTCACGGCGCCAGGCGTTGGTAAAGCCTGAAACTGGCGCGGTGTGTAGGGGTCACCGGACTGTTCGTCTGTTTTGGCAGGGTGCAAATGGTAGGCTGACACAAACTGGTCATGCAGTGTGGGATGGTGTGGACCAGGTTCCGGGCGCTCCTCCCAAAGGGTAGGATGACTCACAAACTGCTCATTCAGTGTGACATATTGTAGGCCAGGCACCGGGTGCTCGTCCGAAAGGTTATAATGACTCACAAACCGGTAACGCAGTGTAGCATAGTGTGGACCAGTCCCCGGACGCTCCTGCTAAAGGGTAGGATGACCCGAAAACTGCTCATGTAGTGTGCCATATTGTGGACCAGGCACCGGGCGCGTCTCCAATAAGGAAGTAAAATGGTCATTTATTTAAGTAATACGAAAGAACATATTAAACAAATCGATAGCAATATGCCGTTGCCTTTACTTATTTGTTACGACCTTGTTACAATTGTTACATGGGACCGACAAATGCACGCCATGTCCTATGTGATTGCACTATTATTGCCACACATATTCCGGTAGAATGGAAGGAAACCCATGCAATATTGTCGTTATGTTTTGCTATGCTATGTTAGTAATGCCCTCGTGGTTTCTCTACTGTGAACGTAGACACTTACGGAACATATTGGACCAGTCCCCACCACTTTTTGAGGGCGCCAAAGGCACCCTTTCACTGGTAGCCACCGCTTGGGATGCTCCGAAGACACCCTTTCAGCTATGACAAATTGTACTTGTGTGGAACTGAAGGCAGTATTAGTAAGAGCATCTCACTATCCAAGGTGCCGCTGTACCCGCCATCTGCATACTTCTGGTCTGAAGCGGCCTTTTAGCGAGTATACTGCTTCACTCTATGGATCTGAGGTGATTATCTGGGTCTGCTGGTCTTGTATCTTTCCAACTGCGTTTTAGTCTGATTCACTCTTCTCTGGGTCTGCAACGCCTGTATCCAGGTCTGAAGCACCGCTATCCTGGCCTGGTGCGACTCTTCTCGGATCTGAGGCTAGTGGCAGATCCAAGGGGAAGGGGGCTGCGGAGACAGCCGCTTACACGTCCTATCTATCTCTCTCTCATCCACCTCCCTCCTAGCAAGGAAGCAAAATTGCATGAAAAGAAAAAAATGGCGAGCCTCAAAGCCAAGTTGCCGAGATCTCAGGATATTTCCGTTTTTGGTCCTGATGATGCGACGAAAGGTTCCTAGGAAATTTTCGGATTACCTCTCCATGGTTCAATTTCCCTCAAAAATGGATTACGCCGAATTATAAGGAGTGTTTGCAGAAACGCAAGGAACATTTTGCTTGCGCAAGCACCATTGCTGCTATTGTCCAGGCAGCAAAACAAAGCCGCCTTTGTAGCATTGGGCTGCCTATTTGTAGAAATTGCTTGGAACAAGATCACCTGCTTCCAAAGGCATATGTTTAAAAAGCGTGTGTGAGCCAACCAAACCGCTCCATTTTACGTTCGGCTCGATCGGTCTGCTTTTTCTGATCGCTGAAAGTCGACGCTCTTGGCTTTTGGTCTCGATCATAATAACGTTGTATCGTGAACGTCCAACGTGTTTGTAAGAACCATCGAGCCCCGAAGTACGTTGTGGAGTCAACCATGGCTGTCGGACTGCCCCAACAATTTAAATGGACAAGCTGGTTTTTAGCCAATTTTCTCCAGTCAGCGCCGTAGGGCTAATGGTTAAGTTCTAATAACATGTGTTTGCGGCCATGCCCCCCCCCCCCCAATAGAGCCACATTGAGTGCGGAGTAAGCCAGGTAGAGAGGAGGTATTTGTTGTCTTACCGTCTTAATTATTGATACTGGTTTTATGTATCGATAGAGCTTACTATGTCTTACATCATCACCATCGGAAACTGTTGAAAGTACCAGCCGCAACCGCGTTCTCGCCACCTGTCTCGTCTGGCGAATTCTTCCACTTCCTAAATGTCCATCGTGTGCAGCAGACTGACGGCGACAATTCACTGTGGCACTCGTTGACTGCTTGGGTGTAAAGGCGCACCGACAGCTGCTTATGTGATGCCACATTGGGCGCAGTCGGGCGGGATGGTGTGCGGCAGCGGCAGCCGAAGTCGGCGGCTCTGACCAAGTCGCCCTGGTCGGCAGCATCATCTCCGTGGACGTACGGCCGGTAGTATACTGCACCGCCCTGGCCGAGGGTGGCGAACACGAGTGGAACTTCGTCTGGGCTCGGTACCAGGCGGCCAACGTCGCCTCGCAGAAGAAGACGCTGATGGTGGCTCTGGGCTGCACCAGGCAGATCTGGCTGCTCAACAGGTACACGGACTCCAAGGGCTGTACAGGCGCGGGTTCAGCACGCGGCGCACGATGATGCTCTCCGTTTGGCAGAATACCGCTCCGGCGTGTGTGCTGACCGAGCTGGTGAGGCTGTCCAGGTGCCAAATCCCTGCCCCTGGAGCGCCGGGCGGTATGGGAACAGCGACCCAGTACTGAGACTGTCCAGGTGCCAAGTCCCTGCCCCTGGAACACCGGGCGGTATGGGAACAGCGACCCAGTACTGAGGCTGTCCAGGTGTCAAGTCCCTGTCCCTGGAGCACTGGGCGGTATGGGAACAGCGACCCAGTACTGAGGCTGTCCAGCATGTGTGGGGTTTCGCACTGTTAGCGGACGGCTGAGCAGCTCTGTGAGATATCTGACTGCTCAGTCTGAGTGTCATTAGTACAATCACACTTGCACAATTTCTAGACGGTTCGCATCAATTCGGGCTGCTTCACTTACTTCTGGAGTGTCACTATAGGTACTGACACGGTGGGCGGATATCCAGATTTGTTGCACGAACGTTATTTGTAGGATAGTTAGTTATTTGGGCTTGAGGGTTCATCGACGTCATCCGTCACATAGCGCACATATGTGTTGAAGAATAACTTCAATATGCGTCCTTCTCATGCTGTTAACACGCTTATTGTGCTGGGAATATCTCCTTGGCTCTAATCAACCGAATTTTGATTATTTATTGTGAACTGGTTATTGGTGGATTTTCAAAGTACGTGAATCTGTGAAGATGTGCTGTTTTCAATGGGGACTGGTTACAATGGGCTCCCATGTTCTCTCGTGAAAGCTGCCTGTTGAATGAAACACTACTTTGGATTTGGCTGGACAGTCTCGCATTGCTTAGTTCAGAATGGTTGTCAGCTTTGCAGAAATCATATTGCTTTACGATGATCTGCATGGAGTTATAACATGAAAATGAATATGCTAAAAATCGGTGTGCCTGCTCATAAGCCGCTGTTCCATCTGAATCTGTCCGTCTGACTGCAGATATCTCAAGTTCTTGATAACGCCCGGATCCGGAGTTCGAGTCCAAGACGGAACAATCGTGTTTGATGCAGTGGCTGGTAACACCGTGGGTCGCTACCTGGCCTGGGATTTCCTGCGCAATAGCTGGTCGGCCATTGTGGAAATGTGAGTTGGTTCTAGTCACCAAGGTTGTGAAGTTGTATTACAATGAACCGCGTTCTACATTTCACGCAGCTAAGAACTATGTGTCAGAATATTGTGTTAAACTTTCGGATAAAATGAATATCCAAAAGATTATCCACTAAAATTCGTTTTGATTGCAGTATAATTTATCGGAACTTTTGGATTTACATACCATTTTGGCTTCGTTTCAAGCGATATCTCTAGAAATGTGCTTACATTTATGTTATTGTTCACATTTCGATAAATATATAATATTACAGTTATTGCTTCAAAAACAACTCTTTCGACGGTAAGCATACATATTACATGCTCCAGATTAATATTTAGCTCCGGTTCGGTTCTCCTGACTTGTTAATTCTTAATTGGTAAATCATATACCAACCATGTGTCAAGGTGAGATTTTGCCACTCTATTTCATGCTGTATTTTATTCAATCTGCTGTCCTCTGAGGACGCGGTGAGGATGGCTTTGATGTATTTACCCCGCACAAATCTTATGAAGGTGTAGATGCAGCAATATAATGTGTATTGTTAATAAACCCTGGACTGACCTATCAGCAGCATGATTCCAATTAGCCAACCATGCTTTAGAAACCCGAACCTGAACATATGCAATTTATATATGCAGGTTCGTCAATGCGGCAGTGCGGGCGATGTATATCTGTTTTCTAACAAGTATATTTTCAGATATGGCAGTGGTATCTTCACTATGCAGAGGTTTATTTCCTCGCTGAAGTACGGCTACAACACACAGTTAGACGTTCAGCAGGTAAGATGGGCAATACAGCCAGCATACCTTTATATAGCTATTACCATGCTAGATTCAACCATGCTTTTCTGTACTATTCTGTGTTGTGTAAGGCGGCTTACATTTTCCATGCGGCGCTTCCTGCTGTACGGCGGAGTCGGACCGGCCCGCGGAGATGGCGTGCCAGCAGCCGGCCGGAAAGATCGACCCCACAAGGGAAGCACACATGGAGCAGGTGCCTACCAAACCGTTGGATGCCGTGAGCAGGAAGCAGGCTTTGGGCCTGCGAGCACACAATGCGGCAGCCGACGCGCACGAAGAGTGCACAAACATCGCCGGCGAAACGGAACGCTGGCCACTGTCAGTACAGCATATGGGTCCCGTCACGGCAGGCAATAGCACCATCTGGAAATCGAACAGTGAGAGCTCCGGATGCCGACCGGTGCCGAACAAGAATGTTGCCAGGTCAGGGGCCGTCACAGCTCCAGAGTACAATGACGTGACCCAGTGACTGCCCAGGTGCCAGCCGCCTCACTGGACAGCCGGAACTGCCAACAGCCAATCACCAGTCACCAGTCACCAGCACCCAGTGACTGTCCAGATGTCAGCCGCCTCACTGGACAGCCGGAACTGCCAACAGCCAATCACCAGTCACCAGTCACCAACACCCAGTGACTGTCCAGATGTCGGCCGCCTCACTGGACAGCCGGAACTGCCAACAGCCAATCACCAGTCACCAGCCACCAACACCCAGTGACTGCCCAGTGACTGCCCAGATGCCAGCCGCCTCACTGGACAGCCGGAACTGCCAACAACCAATCACCTGTCACCAGTCACCAGCACCCAGTTACCGCCTCACTGGACATCCGGAACTACCAACAGCCAATCACCAGTCACCAGTCACCAGCACCCAGTGACTGTCCAGATGTCAGCCGCCTCACTGGACAGCCGGAACTGCCAACAGCCAATCACCAGTCACCAGTCACCAACACCCAGTGACTGTCCAGATGTCGGCCGCCTCACTGGACAGCCGGAACTGCCAACAGCCAATCACCAGTCACCAGCACCCAGTGACTGTCCAGATGTCAGCCGCCTCACTGGACAGCCGGAACTGCCAACAGCCAATCACCAGTCACCAGTCACCAACACCCAGTGACTGTCCAGATGTCGGCCGCCTCACTGGACAGCCGGAACTGCCAGCAGCCAATCACCAGTCACCAGTCACCAGCACCCAGTGACTGTCCAGATGTCGGCCGCCTCACTGGACAGCCATAACTGCCAACAGCCAATCACCAGTCACCAGTGCCCAGTGACTGCCCAGTTACTGCCCAGATGCCAGCCGCCTCACTGGACAGCCGGAACTGCCAACAACCAATCACCTGTCACCAGCAGTCATCAGCCGTCACCAGCTAGGTTACGAACCACAAAGAACGTCGCGTGAGTCGCATAGCGCCTGAGGCAGGCCGCGCCCGTGGGCCATGACAAATAATTGCCGCACCCGTGGGTCACGACAAATAAATGCCGTACCCGTGGGTCACGACAAGTAAATACCGCGCCCGTGGGCCACGACAAGTAAATGCCGCGCCCGTGGGCCACGACAAGTAAATACCGCGCCCGTGGGCCACGACAAATAAATGCCGCGCCCGTGGGTCACGACAAGTAAATGCCGCGCCCGTGGGTCACGACAAGTAAATGCCGCACCCGTGGGTCACGACAAGTAAATGCCGCGCCCGTGGGCCACGACAAGTAAATACCGCGCCCGTGGGCCACGACAAATAAATGCCGCGCCCGTGGGTCACGACAAGTACCGCGCCCGTGGGTCACGACAGTAAATGCCGCGCCCGTGGGTCACGACAAGTAAATGCCGCACCCGTGGGTCACGACAAGGTACGACAAGTAAATGCCGCGCCCGTGGGTCACGACAAGTAAATGCCACGCCCGTGGGTCACGACAAGTAAATGCCGCGCCCGTGGGTCACGACAAGTAAATGCCGCACCCGTGGGTCACGACAAGTAAATACCGCGCCCGTGGGTCACGACAAGTAAATGCCGCGCCCGTGGGTCACGACAAGTAAATGCCGCGCCCGTGGGTCACGACAAGTAAATGCCGCGCCCGTGGGTCACGACAAGTAAATGCCACGCCCGTGGGTCACGACAAGTAAATGCCGCGCCCGTGGGTCACGACAAGTAAATGCCGCGCCCGTGGGTCACGACAAGTAAATGCCGCGCCCGTGGGTCACGACAAGTAAATGCCGCACCCGTGGGTCACGACAAGTAAATGCCGCGCCCGTGGGTCACGACAAGTAAATGCCGCGCCCGTGGGTCACGACAAGTAAATGCCACGCCCGTGGGTCACGACAAGTAAATGCGCACCCGTGGGTCACGACAAGTAAATGCCGCGCCCGTGGGTCACGACAAGTAAATGCCACGCCCGTGGGTCACGACAAGTAAATGCCGCGCCCGTGGGTCACGACAAGTAAATGCCGCGCCCGTGGGCCACGACAAATAAATGCCGCACCCGTGGGTCACGACAAGTAAATGCCGCGCCCGTGGGCCACGACAAATAAATGCCGCGCCCGTGGGTCACGACAAGTAAATGCCGCGCCCGTGGGTCACGACAAATAAATGCCGCACCCGTGGGTCACGACAAGTAAATGCCGCGCCCGTGGGCCACGACAAGTAAATACCGCGCCGACAAGCGGAGGGGACATTCATCCAGGAACATTCATCCCGGGACGTTCATATCGGGATGGTCATTCGGAACAGTTATTGAAGAAGTGATTCGGATTCGTGATGGGATTACTGGACTCTGAACTGTACGCTCGCTCTCCCGCGGGACGATGCTTCCTGAGCGCACCAAGATCCCCAAGACAGCGGGAGCAGAACTGTCATGACTGACATGTGAGGGAACCAAATCACGGAATGGCGATGGATCCATCACCTGTGCCGGACACTTGACCTGTCTGCCACCGACTTCGTCTGCACATGATGGCCCCAGCCAGCGGAGGGGCTACCGTTAGTCCCAGTAAGGGGAGAGGTGGATTTGAATTGCGTCGATCAGCGTTAAAGTACAGCATAGTGGTGAATGATAAATGTGTGGTGTAGTGCAAGTTGTCGTAGAAATATAGAGCAGCCCCTGGTGCGGTGACCGGGTGTGTACGTGTGGGTGACATGACGTACATGTTAAAATAAATACACCTACACGTACATACGCTCCCACCCGAGGAGAATTTGAACGACGCGTCAGCCACCTAGACTCAGAGTGACATTAATGAAACGCAGGGCATCTGCCTCGTCACATGCTTTAATTAATCTCCCTCCCTTTTCATGGGGATATGGATTAAAATGGAAGAATGGGAGTTAAGATGACAGGGCTTGGGACCTTGCAGCATCGCTTACGAGCCATGCATTAGCTGAGGCCCATCACAAGGAGGGCTCAAGCAAAATTCCCCTTTTATCTTTTATCCTTTCCACAAGGATTCCACGTCTACCACTCTGAAGTTACGATAGGCCCATGCCGATCATTGGAGTAGCTTCAAAGATCCGAATTGCATGCTGTTCGAACCCAGAGTACCCCCCCCCCCCACCCTCCCCCTTCCGCTCAACTCCTTCCCCTTTCCGCTCAAGCCTCCCCTCCCTCTCTTCAGATGAACACCTGCTGGGGCCTAGCGTCACTCAGTGGATCAGATCAGCAAATGATTAAGGAGGGAATAACCGTCTCCTTCACTTTGCCTCTCTCTCTCTCTCTCTCTCTCTCTCTCTCTCTCTCTCTCTCTCTCTCTCTCTCTCTCTCTCTCTCTCTCTCTCTCTCTCTCTCTCTCTCTCTCTCTCTCTCTCTCTCTCTCTCTCTCTCTCTCTCTCTCTCTCTCTCTCTCTCTCTCTCTCTCTCTCTCTCTCTCTATATATATCTATCTATATATATATATATATATATATATATATATATATATATATATATATATATATATATATATATATATATATATATATATATATATATATATATATATATATATATATATATATATATATATATATATATATATATATATATATATATATATATATATATATATATATATATATATATATATATATATATATATATATATATATATATATATATATATATATATATATATATATATATATATATATATATATATATATATATATATATATATATATATATATATATATATATATATATATATATATATATATATATATATATATATATATATATATATATATATATATATATATATATATATATATATATATATATATATATATATATATATATATATATATATATATATATATATATATATATATATATATATATATATATATATATATATATATATATATATATATATATATATATATATATATATATATATATATATATATATATATATATATATATATATATATATACTCTCTCTCTCTCTCTCTCTCTCTCTCTCTCTCTCTCTCTCTCTCTCTCTCTCTCTCTCTCTCTCTCTCTCTCTCTCTCTCTCTCTCTCTCTCTCTCTCTCTCTCTCTCTCTCTCTCTCTCTCTCTCTCTTTCTTTCTCGAGCAGATAGTTACGTCTCCCTATTTACAATGATCTGAAATCGGGTTAATCGGGCGCGTGCCAAACAGTCACGTTCAACAAATATCTGTCACCATCAAGACAGGCCACACGGTCGGCGCCGCCGAGCCGAGGGTTCAGTAACCCCTGGGGAGGGGACCGGCGAGAACCTTTACTTCTCCAATGCCGTTGTGATTATCCCCGGTCTCGGGTCACACACACACACACACAGGCGCGCACCCAGGATTTTTCCATGGGGGGGGGGCCCGGACCGAAAAGGGCACTTGGCCGGCTCCAAAAGGGCACTTGGCCGGCTCCAAAAGGGCACTTTGCGGCCCGGGGTACACTGGAAGGTTTGCTGACCGGGGGGGCGTGAATTTTCCATGGGACACGTTATATGTTATAGCACCGAACCCTTGTATTTACAATAATATTTCCAAAAACATGCAGCCTGCATGCATTATGTCGTGAGATGAAGGTTGCCCAGGGTAGGGCAGGGCACAGGGCAGGACACAGGGCAGGGCACAGGGCAGGGCACAGGGCACAGGGCAGGGCATAGGGCAGGGCATGGGGCAGGACACAGGGCAGGGCAGAGTTCACGGTACAGCACAAGGCACAGGGCAGGGTACAGGGCAGGGCACAGGGCACTTTTAGATCAAAAGGGCACCTAATTGGGACAGGCATAGGACAGGAAAGGACACAGGGGAATATCATTTTTAGGCCAAAAGGGCAGTTTGGGCCCAAAGGGCACCTTTGGCACAGGCGGGGCACATAAGGCAGGTGATTTTTGGGCTAAATTTGGGACATTCCGGCCAAGAGGGCACTTTTCGGTCAAAAGGGCACTTTTGGCCAAAAGGGCACTTTGGTCTCATGGGGGGGGGGGGCCGGGCCCCCTGGCCCCCCCCCCTCCGGTGCGCCTATGCACACACAGCATCACGTGCTCACGAGCTTCCTGTCGCTTTACTGGCACCGGGTACGCAGTTATTAACACGCCAAACAGTTGGAAGGCAAGGAAGCAAGTCCAACGAGCTCAGACCGGATGGAGGGTCCGACCGGTTTAAGCTGGATATCAGACTTCAACAAGTTAATTATTGAAGGCGGAAAATCGTTGGAAAACATTAGCCAGTAATTAAACCAAGTAAGTGGACGTACTATATGACATCGGTGGTAACGTTCCACGCTAAAACAATGATGCCCAAATGTTTATGCGGCAATCCGTCATTAAGAAACAAGGTATCGGCTCAATACTTGTGGCCCGACCGGAAATCAACTTGAAACTCGAAAAATGTATTGATGATAGTATGATCTGTGACATACGTTTTTATGTCACGATATCACGTTAAGCCTGATATAGTTAAACGAGCTGGAATTAAGATGTGATCTTAACGATACCCGTGCCCCGACACGTCACTCATGCCCCTTGCCTCTCCCGTTGTTCAACTGGCTATACCGTGTTACAGGACCCGTCAGCATCGTACATGTGGCTGAAAGAAATACTAAATTGAAAATTGGCCTGGCAATATTGATCACCCAGGTCAATCTGGCACGGTCCAAGACACTGCATCCCCCTTCCTCCCAAAAATATCGCTTACGGAAGGTTTGTTTTGAAATTGTTAAAGGTATGCCATATGGAAAAAATATACCCAGAAATTCGTGAATTTTCCCGGCTGGCATCAAGGAAATGTAGGGAGGCGAGGTCGGGGGCGGGATCTCTCGTCGGGTCGATGTGGTATGGGGGAGGGGGGGGGGGTCTTGTCGGGTCGGTCTGGTAGGGGGAGGGAGGGTCTGGTTATGTCGGTGTAGTAGTGAAGGGGGAGGCTGTCTGGTTAGGTCCGGCAGGGGAGGGGTTAGTCTGGTTGGTGGTGAGGGTTGTTTGGTTATTATCTCCGTCTTGTAGGCTGTCCATCTTCATTGTCTTCATTCGTGTAGTCGCTGTGATGTTCTTCGCCGCTGTTGTCTAATCTTCGTCTCGGAGTTGTAGTTTGCCTTCGAGTCTCGTGTGTCTTGTAGTTGGCCCGGTTAGGGCCTGGAGTCGTCATCTGCCTTGTCCCCGTCTGTGTCGTGGGACAGTCTCGTGTGTCTTGTAGTTGGCCCGGTGAGGGCCTGGAGTCGTCATATGCCTTGTCCCTGTCTGTGTCGTGGCACGCGTGTCCGGGAGCCAGCCATACGCCTGGCCCCGGCGGTGGCAGCCTGCCCGGCCGGCCGAGGTGCCGCCGAGCCGCGCCCACCTCGTGTCCGGAGAGTGTCCGCCCTCCCGACCGGCACGGCCCCAGCGAGCTGTGTCCGGCTTCCTGCGACCCGCTGCCGTGGTCTGTCTGTCACCGTGTCATGTCATCATGTCGTCGTACCGTCATCTTGTTGGCACCCCTTGACTCGTCCACCCTGACACGACCCGCTGCCGTGGTCTGTCTGCCATCGTGTCATGTCATCATGTCGTCGTACCGTCATCTTGTTGGCACCCCTTGACTCGTCCACCCTGACACGACCCGCTGCCGTGGTCTGTCTGTCACCGTGTCATGTCATCATGTCGTCGTACCGTCATCTTGTTGGCACCCCTTGACTCGTCCACCCTGACACGACCCGCTGCCGTGGTCTGTCTGTCACCGTGTCATGTCATCATGTCGTCGTACCGTCATCTTGCTGGCACCCCTTGACTCGTCCACCCTGACACGACCCGCTGTCATGGTCTGTCTGTCACCGTGTCATGTCATCATGTCGTCGTACCGTCATCTTGTTGGCACCCCTTGACTCGTCCACCCTGACACGACCCGCTGTCATGGTCTGTCTGCCATCGTGTCATGTCATCATGTCGTCGTACCGTCATCTTGTTGGCACCCCTTGACTCGTCCACCCTGACACGACCCGCTGTCATGGTCTGTCTGTCACCGTATCATGTCATCATGTCGTCGTACCGTCATCTTGTTGGCACCCCTTGACTCGTCCACCCTGACACGACCCGCTGCCGTGGTCTGTCTGTCATCGTGTCATGTCATCATGTCGTCGTACCGTCATCTTGTTGGCACCCCTTGACTCGTCCACCCCTGACACGACCCGCTGTCATGGTCTGTCTGTCACCGTGTCATGTCATCATGTCGTCGTACCGTCATCTTGTTGGCACCCCTTGACTCGTCCACCCTGACACGACCCGCTGCCGTGGTCTGTCTGTCATCGTGTCATGTCATCATGTCATCGTACCGTCATCTTGTTGGCACCCCTTGACTCGTCCACCCTGACACGACCCGCTGCCGTGGTCTGTCTGTCACCGTGTCATGTCATCATGTCGTCGTACCGTCATCTTGTTGGCACCCCTTGACTCGTCCACCCTGACACGACCCGCTGCCGTGGTCTGTCTGCCATCGTGTCATGTCATCATGTCGTCGTACCGTCATCTTGTTGGCACTCCTTGACTCGTCCACCCTGACACGACCCGCTGTCATGGTCTGTCTGTCACCGTGTCATGTCATCATGTCGTCGTACCGTCATCTTGTTGGCGTCTCGTAACTTGTCCATCCTAACAAAGTTTCGATGTCGAGGCCAAGCCTCTCTCTGTCACCATTGCCATTCGTGAGTGAACTAGGGACGTGGCACTAGGGTTGGCGAGAGAGGGGTCATCAGGGTTATGGGTCGACATAGGAGTTGGAATTGCGTCCATCACCAGCCTTCGTTGAGTTTCGTGGTCCTCTTATGTACTGGAAACCTTCTTCCCTTCCCTCCCTTTCCCCACCAGCGATGTCCCGCCGGGTCATCGGACTTGCAGTTGAGGGCCTGGGTAATTATCCTGGGTCAAATTTTGACAACTATTGGTATCTGATAGCTGGATGCGTACGCCGAGTTTCAACAGCTCCCACTGGTCCTTAACTGCCCATAGCTATTCATACACACTCCTAAGTAATCCATTCCTTTCCATCTTCCATTCCGAACATTCACTCACATTCACATTCACTAAGACGTGTTGGCTCGATATTTTTCGTTCCAGTGGTCCGTGCGCATTCAGCGAGTCTTACTTTCTCAGATCGTTGCTTGGGGCTTCCCTAGCCCAAAGTTAAATGTTAATTAGCCGTGCTTAGGTCCATAACTGTGACCGGCTGACGCGACACTCTTCGTTGTGTATGGTAGACTATTTCCTTACTGCCTTCAAGGCTCGATGTCGCTGTGCTGCGATCCTCCGTTGGTTTCTGCTTGGGTCTCATATCTGGGCTTGGGCATTAATGACCGGACTATCCAGCCTTAAGTCAGTCGACGCCCTGCTGGGGCTTGCACGCTGAAACGTACGATCGACAGCCACCCCCACAGGTGGTTCTGGGCCAGGTGTGTTCTCCCAATCGTCTTTCTAACCTATGTTGCCCGGGGCCATGTAGAGAGACCCACACAATCCCCTGCCTCTCCTATCCTTGGGGCCTTACGGAACGCCAAACTTCATCTTCCCCGCCTGCAATGCAATCAAGAGACTGTTGGATTAACTGAAACGGGGTAGGAAAACCAACCTGGCCGTTTTTGACAATGCTGCCTAAATCTGTGCGCACAGCGTCTCATCCCAAAAAAAAAACACATAGGCGCCGCTGCCCGCGAGCTTACCTATCGACCCAGTCGGATCTGACCACCCTTGGAATGTCCTTCCGCTGGATAGGGTCTACAACTACTGGAGTAGCTGATCTGTTTCCCATGCAGTCGAGTGGTCCCTCCTGTAGATTAACTTTAAAACAAAGGTAAAGGCAACTGTTCCAGAACATGTTATTGCACAATAAGTGCGTCTCCCAGTGTACATGCACTTTGGGGCATTGTTACACACTCCTAGATAAACTGACGCCTTTCTTATTTCATGTAAACTCCCACCTGCAGGCCGCCAAAAAAACCAAAAAAAACGATGCCCTTCCATAGAACATGGAAGTAAACGAACCCCAATAATTTGGAAACTAGGCTGCCAACTCCGCCATCTAAGCAGTTGATCGTCCACACCAAGGGCTTTTCAAAATTCAGTGGTAGGTGTTGTCGATATAGGTGATGGCTATATTTATAGTAATCTACCACTTCTTTTTAATAATAGTTATAATGATGGTATTATCCAATATGTATAGTTATTTTCACCTCACTGAGCACTATTCAGACACGAAATTAACGCATGCATGCTTGCTTTGTGTTTGCAGTTGAAGCAGTTTTATACGAAGGAGAAGAAATCTCTGGGCGACGCGAAGCGAGGCTGGAGCAGGCGATAGAGGTATCGACGATCAATGTGGCATGGATGGAAAAAAACTACGACACAATCATCGACTGGCTGAAAGCAATAGGCCTTGTCCACCGGACGTGGAGGATTTCCCAGTTGTGTTCGTGAATTGGCTGGTGTGCTCAGTCGGACAATGATGCTGCCGGAATGACGAGCAACAGTGCGACCGAATACAGCTGCTCCACGCCAGCATCTCACGCACACCCACGAGTGGTGACACACTGTACAGCTGTCGCCCGTGGTCAGGTGACTCCACTGTGCCACGGTGGGCGTAGACAGCTCGTCGATCTGACATAGCTATGGCGTGCAGCGGCGTGGTCGAACTGAGTTTGACGTTCACCTGTATGCCAAAAAATCACACCAATCCGATCTGATCCGGCCTATTGGACCCATTGGAAGCCGTGATAACTTTTTTGCTGCACTATTTTAGGCCGTGCGTTTCTTCATTCAGGATTGGGCCTGTCCTTTCAGTTGTGATTTGTCCGGTTTCGTCACCATGTTACCTACGAAGTACTCGCCGGCTTTGCTCAAAGAATGGGTATGGCGGTGGCACTTGTACTTCGATGCGGATCTGGAGTGGCAGCACTTTTTCGTCAATTTTCGAGAACATGGTCACATTTAAACAATATGCGTACCGATGTGGAACTGCAGCACATACAAACTCCGGCTGCAGACCTTGTGCTATATCCGAAATACGAGCCAATTTCGGGAAT
>JAOTOM010002811.1:15000-119940 GCA_034440615.1 Ashinkailepas kermadecensis | reverse complement strand
CCTGCTGTTGTGCAGACAGAACCTTCGTGCAGTTCCCCAAGACAGCGTCGTCCTGAGCAGCGCACGATCACCTGCCAAACTGACGCTCCCGCAACTCCGGTGACTGAACCGATCATGGTGGCATCCACTCCAAACAACTCCCGCAGAAGTTCCTAAGTTCCACACCCATCGACTATTTCACCTCTCCGATCGACCAGCTCATTGCCGTCACTGATAATTCGTGTGCGAAGTGGAGATCCGGACCTGACCGCGCGAGGTCGAGCAGAGCGAAATACGAACGTGACACCAAACATCGATGGGAAAGGCGTGGTGGGAAAATATCCCATGGCTGCGAGGCTCGGTACACGAGAATGCTCGCCGTCGGTGACGCGCGCACCACCTGGCACATCTGAACAAATTATGGGTCCACCTCCACCTCCAGTCCCATTAACAGGCCAACCAATCGCACCGCCAGAGGTCAAGAATGTTTCTAGACTGCTACCTACGAGAACAAAACATGCACTTTTTTGTATTATCATGTGAATATGTATTATCATGTGCAATACATGTTTTTATGTGCATATCACGCCCAAAAACACAATCAAAGTTACCAGCACTTGTTACCTGGTGAAGTACGAGTTGGCGATTCATCCTTCTTTATACAATGACATAGAGATGGGTCTTGGAATAATATGGTTCGTAAACGGATACTCAGTATCAAAATAGTACTGTATTAATTAAGCAACCATCGATGTCATGGGCAAACCCGTGGGGTCGCTCCTCCTCATGGGCAAACCCATGGGGAGCAGTATCGCTCAATACTGTAGCAGCCTTTTAGTCAGTGATATTTCATAATCTGGATGTCTTCCGTTCGTTACAAAACTAGTTTTGTGGAAAGCATTCGTGACCAGTCACTTCTTTTTATTTCAATACGTCATGGATAAATTGCTACTTGAGTGAGATATTGAGGGGCCAATCTTGCTACCTACCAGCGTAGGCAAGTTGGCGACTTTCTTGACCTCTGCGCATCGCCTACAAGCCGTAAGCGGATGCATATCTCGCCGCCGACCGAAGCGAATCGCAAGTCCCATCCCCGCGCTGAGTCGCCAATGATGAGGTACCCATCTCAACACCGCGACTGTGGGGTAGACGACCACCTTAACCGGAACAATTGTCGATCACACCACGTCATATTTTTAAGCGGCTGACTGCGAAAACATATTTGAACTGAGACAGTATGCGGGGAGTTATACCTCAGCATGACGCGGTTTTACAATTATTTTGCTACCGAGTTTTAATTAATAAACTAGTCATGGGCGCTACATGACCAGTGCAGTAGATGCGCCCTTGAAACCCAAATAACTAACTAACTAACTTTGAAGGGTACAGTAGGATACGTTTGAGATACGTTTGAGATACGTTTTTTTCTCGGTACCGTAGCAGTTATCGTCGGCGACAACTTGTTGTCACTCATGGAACAAATGTAAATTTCTTGAGGAATAGCTAGTTGGGAATTGTGAGGACCGGTGGCAAAGTGGCTCCACAGATTTGTGATCGAGGGCTTGAGAGGATTTCAGGGGATTTTTCCGTGGAAGGCTCGTCATCTGCTATGTTGCTGTGATATTTCCGAAATTTGACGACTTTTCGCTTAATAGGAGGTTACATTTTACCTTCTTGAAACATTCGCTTATGCTAGAAAATTTGCCACATGTTTTATTGGTGTGACATGTCTCAGTATGTATTGTTTTCTGCCTTTGATAGTCAGTGTAAGTTGGAGCAACACCGCCCATTAGAAAACAACGTCCACTAAATTATCAGACGCGACAAAGACCATACATAATTTCTTCTGACCAAAGATGAGAGAAAAAGTTGAATTTCGATTTAAAGGAAATGTTGGAAGACATCACCAAGTATCAGGATGATCACCCCAAGTGTTATGGAGCTACAGACACAAAACCACATGGGGAGGGGAGGGGTACTTTGTGGCCCCCACCCTCATTTGGGACTGTTTGAAGGTTTTTAGGGGCTGCTTTGAAGGTTCGTCGATATTCCATCACCTTTTCACAGGATAAATACCATCTCTTGAGAATTTTAACGGTTAAAATAATTCCCGCAACTGTGGTCATTATCCCCCCCCTGTTCCTACATCCATGGAGAAACTTCATTGGTATGTGTCACTGCATCTCGCATTTTAAATGTATTTTCTGATGCTCTTGGTAGACTGTACCGCCGTGTGTAGCTGTGTGGCGGCACAGCCCAGAGACAGGCGACAGCCTTGTCAGAGCCCTGTTCGGCAAGCATGTATACGGTGTAGTCGGTGTAGACGGAACTATGACGTCACACCGAACACAATTTTGCGCTTGCAGTCGACAAATATGAGAGAGATGAGACGTTTGTGGTGCAATTGCGGGCGCGGTGCTTAATCCGCAGATTAAGTCGTGTTGGGCCGGCCCCGTTTGTTTTTTTAGGTAGAATTTGTAACTTTATGGTTGTGAGGCATAACTCCAGCATAATCAGTATCTAGAACCTGTGGCTATGACTGATGCTGATGAAAGTCAGCTGCTTCCTGCCTTTGTTCAGATTTTGGATGATGCGTTTGGAAACATTGACGATGAGTGAAGATGGGTGGATGATGGATGGTTACGCAGTTAATATATACGTGCAGTTTTCGACATGGGCGTCCGAGGAAGTAAAATAAGGGGAGGAACCTAGGAACGGCGACACCTGGCGTTTTGAATTCAGGCATCTAACATTTAGTCATGGAAATTAGGTAAATTTGCACTTTCAGGTAATGTGTAATTCATGAATTTCTTTGTTACAATGCAATGTTTATGAATGTGGTTAACATGTGACCACTCATTTCCTCTGCAAATACATACTTTTCTGTTGGCAGGAAAAATAATGCCAAAAAGACAAGTTTGACCTGAGTTGCACCTGTGTGCAGTGGAAAGCCAATAGACTCATCAGTGGACTAGGTAACTTATAATATGTGGAAAGACTCGTGGCATTATATATGTACTCACTCAAGCATAGGAGATTAACGGGTGCTCTCCATTTAGACTATAGGGGTCATCAATTCAGGTTAGACAAATCAAGGTATAGGAAAGTTAAGTGACAACAGGTCTTCGGTCAAAGGGTTGTTGATCAATTGAATAGGCTGCCTGCTGATGTTGCAGGCCATCCCTCATTGAATCTGTTTAAAAATAGGGTGGACAATTTGTTTTTGGTGTTCTAATTAGTGGTGGATGAGGTGAGATTTTTGGCAAGTAGGTGTGCATGGTACATGCCCCTTTAAGCAGGCATGGGTGGAGTTTGAAAATTATTGGTAGGGTACCTGATCCACATTTGTACTATACAGGATCAAGTTAATAGGGCTTGATAGGCAAGGAAATGTTGGATGGCTGTGTGGGACATTGGTGGATAGGTAAGCATAGATGGCTGTGTAGGGTGTTGGTGGATGGTTTCTTTGGAATTTGTGATGTGAAGTTGGCTAGGGTGATGAGTGTCTTTTTATCCAGGCTTATGGTATCTTCCCATTACAGACTTAACCTGGACAGGCCCTTGTGGCTCTTGTTAAGTCTAAACATTTTATGACTATGACTTGCAGTGTGGCAGGGGCTTGCAGTTTGGCTATGTAGCAAAACATGATGAAAAGAGAAAAAATGTAACAACCTAGCCTAGAAGTTGGAACCTGTTAGAGGTTGTAAAATGCTAGAAGAAAATTCTTGTTACAAATGGAAAATCTTCCCACCACTTTTGTCCAACAATTATAATTAAAAAGCCTAACCAAACCTAGCCTAATTCAATTTGGAAGAAACTGAATTATTTGTATTGTGAAAAATGTCACAAATTGTGAAAATCTTCCAAGCTTAAAAGAAAAGCCTAGACTAACCTAGCAAAGCCTAACCACATTGTTTGCTTCATGGTGGTAAGATGTGTAAAACTTGTCTTGTGGATATCTTAAGGTGCAATAGTACTGGCAATGACTGGAAAGGATCTACTCAGAATCTGGGTATGTCACTTTGTATGCACTGGGTCCCAATAATTAATTTCCCCCTTTCCAATGAGACCAAATATTTAGCTTTGCCATTTAGCTTTGAACTATGGAGGTGGCATTCCAGAATGCTTGAGTGCACCCTCTGCTCAGCAAGTTTTTTTCCAGCTGAATTCATGGGCGCTACATGACCGATGTAGTCGATGCGCCCTAAAGCCCTAATAACTAACTCCAGCTGAATTCAGACCATCACTATTGAAATCAGTGACAATATTTTCCCTGTGAAGTGTCACCCTATAACACCCTTACACTTCACCACAATAGGTGTGTTGTGATGATTGCCTGCATTGTCTGGCTGCTGGGATGCCTCATCATTGTCACAAAAGGAGTCCACAGGTTCTGATGCATCTGCTGATTGATGTGATTTTAAGCAGTGAATATCTTGCTGGTATTTAGTTCCTGAAGAAACAGTAGATGCCGATGCTAGGCAAGCTTCAAGTCCATTCCATGCCTTTTTTCTGATTTTTCTCCCCAGGATTGTGGCACCAGATGTACCTTTTCCTCCAGGAGTTGGTGTACCTTCTTTTGTACTACCTGGTGCACATGATGCACCTCCAGCTGTATGCTAGATGAGAGCTTTGGTTGGTTATTGGTTTTACGACACGTCGACCGTTGAGTCATATAGCGTCGGCAATCTCTCACGCCGATTGGTCGTGGGCGAAGAGTAGCGACAGGTGAGATTCGAACCCACAATCTTTCGATTGTGAGACGAGCATCTTCTTCTGGCTTCACACAGGACAATAGTATTTTACAGGTGCCATATTTTCAGAAATGAAATCCTGAGCTGATGGTACCAATTCCCAGTGACCAATTTTCATGCCAGATCTACATCTTCAGTGTCTTAAGCTGACATAAATGCATAGAAACCCATACACCAATTTGCAATAAAAAATATTTGTATGATGCTTTCTGATGATTTGAATGATTTTAATTGCGATTTTATTGGTAAATGACAAATTTTCAAGATATAAGCAGTTGAAATTAGAGTACTTATATCTCAATAAGTAGTCAGCTCACCAACAACATGTCAAATTTACTCAAGTACCATACAAACACCACAAAAACATGTTTAACCATGAAGATACATGCTATTCCCTCTTCACCACCAAAAGATGGGAAAGGTGTGGGGTTGAACATAGATCTTTGGTGGGGATATATACAATGAAGAAAAATGCAAATTTGCAAGTAAAAACCTAACCTTCTGATGTTCAATCACCAAAAACTTCATAATGTTGGTTTGCCTGTAGGCTATAACCTACTCATGTTGGGTACTCTAAAATGCACTGATGTTAGGTAACCTAAAGCCCATTGATGTTGCATTGCCTAAAACCTACTGATGCTGGATTGTGTAATATCACTGTCACAAAAGGATTCTGCATCATCCATTGTGCCAATGCAATGGTGTGACATGAAATAGGGAATATCTTGCCTACATGTGATTTACTAAAGAAATGGTAGATGAATAAGCTGCAAGGTAATCCTCACCACATCCAGTCCATATGTTTTTCTCCAATTTGTGCTCATGGGCTTCTACAGGGCTTCTTTAATTTTGATAAGTGCAAAATTATGCATGTAGGTAGGCAGCATATGAAGGCTCCATACTTGATGGGTGGCCAAGTACTATCTGTGACTCAGCAGAAGGACTTAGGTGTTATTTTGAACACAAAATTGCAGGCATGAGAACAGACCAAAGAAGCCAGGAAGAAGGTACTAAGAATACTTGGGGCAATAAATAGGAATGCATCATACAAAAGTGAGGGAGTCATCAGGAAGCTTTACTGTGCATATGTCAGGCCACATTTGGAATACCGTGTCCAAGCTTGGTCCCCTAGTTATGAAAAAGATTGTTGGCTTTTGGAGAGAGTACAAAAGAGGGCAACAAAAATGGTTAATGGTATAGGGAACCTGGCATATGAGGAAAGATTGAAAAGAATTGAATATGTTTTCACTGGGATATAGAAGGCTGAGAGGAGATCTCAAGGTCTTTAAAATGGGTTCGTAAGGAACAGGGATATCTCAGGGAAATGTTTGAATTCAACAAATGATGCAATTAGAGGTCATCAATTCAAAATTAAAGTGAATCACAGCAGGACAAGGTTCAGACAGTATTTCTTCACCAACAGGGTAGTAGAACACTGGAACCAGCTGCCAGAAACCATTGTCAGTAGCAGCACACTGAACATCTTTAAAAACAGCATAGACAATCATTATCAGAATAGAGGGCTCGTTTTTCTGTATTCCAGGGACGGTTGATCACCGGAATTGGTGGGCAACTGGTTCAGTGTCCAGAGTGCAACCAAGAAGGGCCCTTGTGGCTCATAGTTGCACTGATCTTTTATGTCTTTGTCTTTACAGAAATACCAAGGGCCAATGTAAATGGCAAGTAACCTTGAGTTAAAGCCATTTGATTTCTGCACAGCTCTTTGGAAGAACAAGGCTGTAATGACCAAAAAGGACGAAACAATCTGGTTGATTGATTATTTGGGCTTAAGGGTGCATACTTTAACCGGCGACCACTTAATGCGTGAAATCCTCCTGGAAGTATGTATCTACCTATACCCCGGCCGTAATCAGCCCTACTCCAGTCTTGTCTCAACTGCGTCAGCCACGCACAAGTTAACTTGCAGTCGGTGTTTACGCGATTTTCCGACTACACCGCCTGCACAGACTACAAATGTGTGACGTCATAGTAAAAATGCCTGAGGCGAAACTCTGACGCGTTTGATTGGCTCCTTGTTTTCCGCTTACTCCGACTGCACCGTATACATGCTTGCCGAACAGGGCTCAGGAAGCGGAGAGCAGTCGCCTGTCTCTAGGCTGTGCCGCTGCACAGCTACGCTCTGCGGTACAGCCTACCAAGCTCATCAGAGAACATGGGTGAAATGCGAGGTGTATCCAACTTACGGTAAAACTTCTTTTGACGTGTGGGGACAGGGAGTAGAGCCCACAATGTAGGATATTTTAAGCATTACTCGCATTGGCGTTGCATGAAGAAGATGGATTTCAGAAGTGGCTTACCCCCTTAATATTTTGAACGTTCTACACCCTCGCTGGTGTGGCCACGAACCACCCGACGGAATCATGACGTGCCGCTGAGGCGTAATAGGTAAGCTCTGTGTCGCATTTGCATGAACATATTCATCATGCAGTCGTACGGCTCAAAATCGTAGCGCAGTATCTCGTAGTTAGGCAAGGGTTTCGAAAAAGTGGGTCGTCATTGTACCTGCCGACCATCACTTCTACGCGAATGACAATAAACGTTTCCTTAGAGTTCATGTGTTAGTGTATTGGTGTGGTATGCCACGATGGCAGAGTACATACTAGGAAGATGGCATTTCTGCCGTCAAGAACAAATGCTTTGTTCCGCCCGGGTAGAGCGTAAGTTTTCTCCGTCCTTCTCGGATAAGCGAAGTTTTTCCCTGAGATGCTTACTCTCGCAGTATTGGCTTTTAATTAGCCACCCGCCGAGCGGCTCTTCCGAATGACCGAATAGCCGAGCGGCTGTCCGGATAGCCACGGATGTGATTTAACCATATCATTGTGAGATTATCTTGACCAGATTCCTGTGTGCGTATGTATGAGGCCGGGAGGGCAAAGGATGATTCCGACTTTACGTTGGTGAAACACTGGCATCGGTCCAGGAATTGCTCATATTTGGAAAATTAATACTCTGACTAACCTTTTGTAATTGCTCGAATGGCGTGTTGGGGTCTCAGCTATCGCCTTTGGGGTTCGCATCTAGTTTTCAATGCGACAAGGGTGGATTCATGTGTTGGCCGTTCACCGCCAGCTGGGGGAATGGGCCTCGGGCCTCGGGGAGCTGGCAATCGCTGGCTCATTATGCCTGCTCCCGTGGAGGTACCCTGGAGACGAGGCCGTGTGCTGATGATGTAGGGGGGGGGGTCTCTGCCGTCGTCGGAGGGTGTGGTGTATGGGGATTTCGGTGAGTAGGTTGTGCGTTTCTCTGGTAGTGAAAGATATGAAAACAGCTGGGAAATCTCCTTTTACTTTTAGGCGCCAGTGTGTTAGCGTTGTTTGGTACTCCACCACCTCTACCACCCATTTGCCGAATCTCAATCGTCCAGGTTTTGTGGGCACTGCCCTCCACGGCCCTCCCTGTGGGCACTACATTTATATGTTGTGTAAGGTCAAAGTTTTGGGAACACCGTATAGGCAAGTGATTGCCACTCATTAAGCTAGAATGGATAGCATGTAGGATAAAAAAAAGTAACGAATAGTTATTTTTGTCGTGGATTTCAGTGGTTTGTCAAATTGCCAAATAGTAGCATAATTTTGTACAGTGATACTGACCAAAATTGATGCCTGTGTTGATCCCCAAGCGGCTTCCGCTGGTCCTTCCACATTCATTCTCCTCATTTCCTCACATTCATCTCATCCGTCCCATCCGCTTTCTGCTTCGTAATTAATAAATTGCTACAAATCACGGCTGAACATTGCTCTATTTTTTTTTAACTATGTGGGCCAAATATTTTAATAATTCATTACCAATCACAGCTGGCTTGGCCTGGTAGCTTTCCTCGCCTATGTAGAGCCTTGATGCTACGATGAGACTCGCTTACTAGCTCCAAGGGCTCATGTATAGGGTGTTTCACAATTGTTGAAACAAAGCGGCGGCCTCTCAAATATTCCCTACTAACTTCATTCTCTTTCTCTTTTCAGATCCTTGCAAAGAATTAGTTAACATTTTGATATATTCAACCAAATATAGTGAAATCATGCCTTGGTCGATGGAGAAGAAGATCTTTTGTGTAAAGACATTACGAAACTAAGTCTTTCAAGATTGTTCAAGCAATATGCAGCAGGAAGTTCAATTTCAACACACTTCCAAACAGGAGTCCGATTTTCAAGTTGGTCAAGAACTTTGAAGCTCATGGCACTTGTGAAGATCGTAGGGCAACGGGTCCCTCACCATCTGGACCTTCGATAACAATCCGAACACCCGAGAATGTCACCGGGGTCCAAGAGTCAATCGGCCGGAGTCCGAGCAAATCTCTACGACGCAGGAGCCAAGAACTTGGAATCTCTGTGTTTTTTGTTCGACGCATTCTGGTTAAGGGCCTCAAACTTTATCGCTACCGGATCCAGGTGAAGCAACAACTGACCCAGGCTGATATGGAAAAAAAAGGATAGCCATGTGCAAGTGGTTTTTCGCAGAAGATCGACGATGACGAGGAATTCTTGAATGATGTCTGGTTTTCGGATGAAGCTCATTTCCTCTTGAATGGTCACGTTAACTCCAAGAACTGAGTGCTTTAGGGAAGTGAAAACCCTCAGAGAGTCGTTGGACGCCCTCTGCATTCAAAAAAGTGCACGGGATGGATCGCCATTTCCAAGCATGGCACCATTGAACCATTCTTCTTCGAAGATGATCTGGGTAACGCAGTGACAGTGACAAAAGAACGTTACGTTCCAGTGCTTGAGCAGTTCTGGTGGGGGAATCCACCCCCCCCCCCCTCCAGTGCGCGTAATTTTCAGAGGCCCTCCAGGGCGCGTGTTAACGTGTTCACAATCACACAGCTTGTGTATAAATGAGTCCCTTTCCCGTTGGCATCCTTCACACAGGTCAGAATCCCAAATTGTTATGCCGTACAAAAGTACATTGGTGCCAAGTCTATTAGCTATAATTTTATACTGCAACATTTGATATTGAACCAAAAGTGTATTCCATTAGGTAGTTGCATGTGTATCATTATAATCAATACTACCCGACTCCCTTTCCCCAAAACCTTCCCAAATGTTAGGACTATCTTGGTATTTATTTTCAAGAAGTTTTGTGTAAAATACCCTAGCACTACGACCCGCCTCAAGCACGTTGGAGACAAACGGATGTATAATCGATCCACAAAGCTTCACCGTGTTTCTACATCTACCACTTCCTTGGCAGACGTCGAATTAAGTCAAAATAGTCCAATATGTTCACCCTAATTCCTAATCGATGTTCTATCTGAGCAAGTGTTAATACCTCACCAGTATCACCTAAAGGATCGCTTAGGTAAAGAAAAACCTTTCCTTTTCCAACTTAACATTGTGCACCGCTTACACTTCGTTTAATCTAAAAATCAGATTAGATTAGACTCCAACAACCAACCAAAAACCAGATTAGATTAGACTCCAACAACCAACCAAAAACCAGATTAGATTAGACTCCAACAACCAACCAAAAACCAGATTAGATTAGACTCCAACAACCAACCAAAAACCAGATTTGAACATCTACTGAAATCATATCCGTCGGTAGTCGGTAGTGGAGACATAGTTAGCATAAGCTCTAATACCACCCTCCAGAAGATAATCTCGGTTCTTAAAACCAGATTTCGCAGGGATTTCGCTCTTCTGTGCCATACAAACTTCGATGACCAATAACTTCCTCAAAGAGTGCTTCCCAGCTCGGGTTACTTATGATTTGTCTTCTGATCCAATGAACTTTCCAATGAAAACATTTTGAGTGATTCAATGAACATGTCTAACTCCATCGTCGCTTGTCCTCCCTTTAACCTTTCTTTGTACACCTTCTGATCTTATCTCCCTTGCCACTGCAAAGGGAATGAAAATATAAAGTACTAAGTGTTAAGAAACGACTCACTCGGCTTTGGTAGTGCCGTAAAAAGGTGCACAAGCTTAGACAATACTTGCGATTTAATCATAGTTGTCTTACCTGCTAGAGTAAGATTTCGTATTCTCCAAGTATGTAATAATTTTTATAGTTCACCGAATGTTTCACCGAAAGTTCACCGAAAAGAGTTCTACAGCTATTACTGCTTCCATCAAACAAGCATAGCACGTCATCTGCATAGAAGTAAAGCTTATACTCGATTTGATAAATCTTAATACCTTTTATCTGCTCATTATTTCTCACCCTCTCAAGAAAACACTCGATGACAATAATGAACAAATAACAACTGAGTTGATCACCCTGCCGGCATGATCTCTCTAGCATTATTTTATCTGATATATGTATATTGTACACCAGCCTAGCATGGGATCCAACATATCATAGGAACGTTAAACCAACTTATAATGGAAGTAGGAAAATTTATCCTCAGAACATTTTTGATGAAATCCCAGCCAACATAATTAAAAGCTCACTCTATGTCAATACTTCAAAACAGCCCTGTTCTACGCCTATTCTTGAAAAAATGTAACACATCGTATGCCAAGTGAGAGCTGTTCCCTATGAATAACCATTTTACAAACCCTGTTTGTCCTGCGCTAATTATGGGAGGAATCGCCGCCTTCACTACAGCCCTAATCTATCCTCTGAATGTTGTGCTTCTAGCCTGGGTCGTTTTCCAGATCTTGGGGATGGATAAATTCGCCTCCTCTTCGGTACGCGTTATGAGATAGGCTCCCGGCGCGCATGTTAATCAGGGATAGCTCCAAGTGCGAGTTCGATGATGCGTGTTCGGAAAATGTTTTTGGCTTTTGTCATATCGGAACATACCGGACTTCCAGTTTGTTTCTTCGAAAGATTTGACCGTGCTTCACCAAATTTGGCAGCCAATATTGAAAGATCATTCGCAAAGCGACTTGAGATATGGTTGTTATCGTGCTTACCAGAAGCGCGTCCTGGGCGGGGCGGGTGAGAATGGGGTAAACAGTCAGATGTTTGTGCATTTGGTGACACTGAGCAAACATAGAACGAAACCGACCAATATTAGGTGTAAATTTATGTCATACATTTTTTAATAATTTAGAAAGTATGATTTCATCAAGGGTGGCTCCAGACGACTTATTGGAGCAGGGCGAAGGAAGACAGTAAAATAATAATCCCTCGTATAGTCCTTTCAATCAATTTGAGATATCCATAGAAAACCTTTCGTCTTTTGTTTTTTGAAAGTCATAGTTGAACCCTATGTAATGAGGGCACTTGGGACATTAGGAAGTAAAGAAATGGACGCAGTGAACCTCAGCCACTCTGCATCCGCCAATGCTCTCGCAAGCCATTATTGTTGAACAATAGTAAGCATGTCAAAATGACGCCATACAGGAAGTTGGCCCAATGGCAATATCTCTGCAACCAGTGTATCGGTTTCTAAATCTTAAGCGCTGTGATTACTACAGCAGAACATTTGGAATATGAAAACAATTTGAAGTAGTTATATTCTGAAGTTATTTGGTCGATTTGTACAGCAAAAGGTGAAAGTTCTGAACCATTTAATAATATTTTACATTTATTAATATTTTGGATTTATTAATATTTTACATTGACTAATATTTTACATTTATGATTATTTTACATTCGTTAATATTTTATATTTATAATTATTTTACATTTATAAATATTTTACATTTATAAATATTTTACAATTCTAAATGTTTTACATTTATTAATATTTTACGTCAGTATAAATGAAGATTATGAGAGAGGATAATCTATGAGAACCACGTAAGAGCCTCGTAGTGCCGTGGTGATGGCCAGCAGGTCAGTCCAGAGCGACGCCGCGGTGCCGGACCGCACCTACCTCAGTTGCCCAGCCTTGCGTCCACCGCAGCAGCGACAATCTTCGACGGCACTGTGCACTGCATTGTGCAGCGTGGCTCCAGGTGGGATTGCGGCAGTTTTAAAACTACGCGGCGTGTTCGCAATGCCATTACTTGCCCGCTAGAAACTGCATTAATCAGTTGCTGGGGTTTAAGCACATTCGATGCCATCGAAAATTTTGCGCACAGCGCGACAGTGATATTCTGAGAAATTCTCGCTGGTGGGACGACGGCGCCAACATATGCAAGAAAATCAAGCATTTGGTCTAGATCCGCTAAGTTGGCCATGAAAATAAACAAATGTAAGGAAAACGAGAGGATACTTCTCATTTCGCAAGCCAATATAGGCTCAGCAGCATGGTGCAATGGAACTAAAATTTAATGTTGACAAAATATTGGCTTAGCTGTTGAAGAAGTTCTAAATGTCTGGAATGAAATCGTCGCTGACATTTCGAAAGTCTATGCGCAGTGGGTTTGCTAGTCTGAAGCAATGACAACTTCTGGTGCTCTTGATGGTCCTCACTTCCCCATAGGAGCAATCGACATCCAATGTCGATTTGTATACTATTGAGATCTTGCCCTCCCTACCCGATGGTGGTTCACCCCCAATAATTCCGATTTTTTACCTGTACCCCAACGTTCGGACCGCCAATATATTTCCACCACACTTCCTCCATGCACTTACCCTCCTCCATGATTTTCAGAACTTGACGCTCCTGCTTGCTTCCGCAAATCGTTCCCTGAACTCATTTGCCGTCTTTGCTATTTCTTGCTTTGCTACAAATGTGAAATATATTTCCTTCAATAACTTAACATATTTAGCATCACAATTACATACATTTTACGTACACTACATTTTGGCGGTCCAACTGCGGACGTTGGAGACTGGCTCGTGCAGTCAGAAGCTTCACATTCCCGCCACTGCCGTCATAGGATCCTCTTCCCTGGCAGGTGAAGAAGAAATGCCATTCACAATCCAGACCGAAACCTCCCTTGTGCGGGGCCATGTTACGAATGTTGTTTGTTTTATTCTGGGCAGCAAGGCCGTCAGTACAATAATACACTTGTGCTATATTGGTGTTCTGCGACTTGAGTATTTTATTTCATGTGCTTGAAAATAATGGTGCAACCAGGATTTTCCTAAGGGGGTGGGGGGATAAAAAACATGTGATAAAATCGAAAAAGCTTCTGGTACGCAAGGCTCGCCGAAAATTTATGGTTTTGTACCGTGAAAATCTTAAAATGTATAATTTTATCAAGTGCATCCTTGGGTGCTAAGGGGAGGGGAACGCTCCCCCTTGGTTGCGGCTCTGTTTGGAAGGTATGCCTGACATCAGCGTTGTGCTGCATACTGTTGCTAATGACACATTTACTTTTGGCTTGAACATCCTCACTGTTCAACATATTTCTCAATGTCTTCCTAGCACGGTATCCTAAATGATGAATAATGATTTCTGAGACTCCCTCCCCTCCAAAGCAATGCCTCATGTGGCGAAAGTTGACTTTTCGTATCCTTGAGTTGTCTTTTGTCTGTGCAACATAGTGGTGCCGCCCAAGCCTCATGATGGATTCCGTCAAAGTATCGACAATCTCAGCGATGCTCTGGAGCGCGGAGATCAGACGCCACACAGGTGACGACCCGCTGCTTTAACTCAACTCAGTCGACATCAGACAGTTGCTCCAAGCTCGCTTAGAGCTGGCTCACCGATACATTTCACACTATTTGAGCGTACCGCATTCATTTCCTGATGAGCATACATTTTTGTTGCAATTAGGTCCGCTATCATTGTATCTTTACTGAGTGCTTCTTTCACCATGAATTAAGGATTTTGATCATGGATGCAAATTCAGACTGAGTAGGTCTAGCAAACACACATCATCATTTTCGTTCTGCTGGTACGCTTACTTGAGGTCGCACACAAGTATATTCTGACACGGGTGTTTTTCACCATCGTGGCCCCGCACACAACCTTCATTTCTTGGGCAGGGCCTGCTGACATGGTAGCGTTCGAGAGACTTCTACACATCTTCCCTGGCTTCATTTGTAGTTATTGGATAAACCACTTGTCTGCAAGTCTCCCTGTCTTGACACCACCGGTCGAGTCGCTTCACGCGCTCGCCATTAACGCCTCGGCTGTGGCCAGTTGGCAACTGGTTGGCTGAGGTCGGGGGCGCAGGCAGCCTGTGAAAGAATGCTGCTATTTCGGCAAATTTCCATCCGTTACGCGTCAAGCGCGGACATTAGCCGCCGGCCGTCGGGCGGCGAAACTAGCGCCGCCAATCAGCCGGCGGGGGAAACTATAGGCAGAGCAGCACGACATTGTCATAAATTCAACAATACCAAGAAACCATGACATAAATGTAAAAACGTCGCAGCAATGCGTTGCAATGGCATTAATTCGGCGAACGTTAAGGTTAGCTGCGTTCATTTTTTGACAAATTAACTTCGGGATTTGGACCCCCAAAATAATGCCGTCATTGATCCATTCGCGAATTTGTAATTGTTTGCCGCGATATGAAGAAAACGGGTCACGAATCTAAAAAAGTCGCAGCACTGCCATATAATATCATGAATTCGGCGACCATTAAGCTCAGTTGCGGTCGTTTTGTTGAAATATTCGGTTCGGGATTTGCACTCCCGAAACAATGCCGACATTGATGCGATTTGCAACATCCGTGGATTGACGACGTGTTACTTTCAACCCCAAAATGCCGACACCAATTTTCGCGCAAGGACATCTGGAATACGATACATGTGTAGTCGCTGGGTCCGAACAATGCAGTCGCCGGGTCCGAACCGCAAACACGCATGACAGCTTTCAGTCCAACCCGCACGGGCAGACCGCACGTCCGCCCTTCGCCAGCTTTATTCTCACACTCCCCCGGCCGGGTTTTTTGGCGCGAAAGCAACAAGCCAATCGGAAGGCACGCGTCGCCTTGGCGACGCGCGGGACCATGACGTCACCCGTCTACACATGTAAAGAAAAACATCTGAAGTTGATTACCCCAGTAAGGCACTTAAAAAAACGTATCAATTTCATCTTATAATCGATAACTAGCGACCCTGGCGGCGGTCCTAGTCGTTGGTTCCGCATCCACGAATTTATAATTGTTGGCCGCAATATCAAATAAACGGGCGAGGAATTTTACAAAGTCGCAGCACTGTGCTATAATGCCATGAATTCGTCGAACGTTAAGCTCAGTTGTGATCATGAAAAATTATTTCGGGATTTGGACCCCCCAAAATAAGGCCATCACTGATCTATGCAGGAATTTTTTATTGTTTGCCTGCATTATCAACACAACAGACGATGAATGTCCACAAATCGAAGAACTACGCTGTAATGTAACTTTGACGGTGGGGACCATTAACATCCAGGGTGTGGTTCCGCGCCCCGCCATATTATGAACGCAAAATAGCAATATGCGCAATATATCACTGTAAGTGGCAATGAAATTGATGTCTGAAGGCAAGCTAACTTTCATAAATGCATTACGTATCATATTTTATGAAGACAGAGTCTCATAAATTGCAACTATGAATTCTTCGCGCACACACTAGTGAGCATCCGGGCGAGCTTGTCGCGGACGCATATTTCAGCATTCTTGAATGGCATCCGGAACCTACCTGTTTTCTTTCTTTTGTGGAGATCCCCCCCGCCGATGTCCGCATTAACATCGTGTCTGACGCATAACGCTTCAGAGGCATGGGCGGATACAGGGTGAGGGGCACTGGGGCAGTGGCGTCGCCACGAAATTCTTCCAGGGGGGGGGGCGATGTTGGAAGGGGGCCTCTTGCTCCCCGAAAGGGGGCCTCCTATTTTTTAGGCTCTTGGTATGGTTCAATAATGGGAAACTTGATTTGATATTGATGTCTTGTTTGTTCTTGGCATGGTGCATCATTTACGCAAAACGCAATAGCAATAATTTTTGTTTTGCTGAGAACTGAGCCATGCCAGGGTATAAATAAGTAAATGTGGATAAATACCTAAGTGCCAAAACAAACCAATGTCTTAATGCTTTCTCGACCAGAAGAATCTTCCCGCTGGCCTCTAGATTCCAGCGAGCTGGCGGGGCTGGTGCTGAACATATCTTAAAGATATCTCCCATGGATCAAATCACTTCTATGTCCAACAAGTCTAACTGAATATAGCTAGATTCATCACTACTGTTAGTCATTCCCACCAGCTTGATGTCATAAGTAAGCTTAGACGATCATTTCTCAGTCCTAGGACGACAATTTCGCGAAGGTTACAACGAGAAGTGGATTGAATTGGTTTTCTTTTCGCCATCTTAGGGATTATTTATGTTTATAAGATTTGGTGCTGGCTGTAAGGCACCTGGTACACAAGCTAAAATAATAAATACTCAGCGAATAAATTAACGGCAAGAACAAGCATTGAACAACAGTGCATACATGACAAAGCAACAATGGCGATGCATAAATAAGGCAAAGCCTTCAAATTCTACGCCGTCACGCCCATGGTTTTGGCTGTGCTGCACCGTTTTGTAAATGACGTCGTTGAGAAGGTATTAAAGCTGGGAAGCTCTAACCATGTAGGCTGTAATCACAGAAGATAAGTTTGTAGGAAGAAAATGCATTTAAAAACATCATTCCTCCCAATTTGTATGGGGCATCGGCGTTGTTTTGTATGCTTGTGAGGGGGAATTTTCCCCCTCAATGTTGGCTTTGCCCCATGTTTCTGAAAATGATTGGGAGACCAGTGGCATACCTATATTTGCGTCAAGGGGAAGGGTGGGGAACGTATTTGGAGTGGTCCACCTACCCCTTTAAATAGTCATTGGACTTCGACCACTATTTTGTCAAAGGGAACATTTTTAAATAAAATAATTAGTGATCAACTAAATTGTCCTATGGAGGGGCCTAATCTACCACTATCGTTTCTGATTCGTGGGATTTCAACCCTAACTTCCCCACCCTGGTAGAATGTTTCCTTTTGGTATCCCTTGATAAGTCACCTCACACTGCTGAGAATACACCTACACAAATCACTTTAAAATGTAAAATTTCCAAATTTAAGACATTCCAGTTCATAGCGCCCGGTTGCCACGACGCTAACGTTCGTGCACATGCACACCCATCTTGCGCATTCGGCGCATTCGCCACACTTCGTGCGATGCTACGGTTTCTGCTCGGCCTCCTACGTTTTGCTAATTGCTGCCACATCATCGACTTGCGCCATATTTGGCGTGATGGAATGCTTCGTATGGATGTTCGCTGCGAAAATTCGATTAATTAAATTCGATCATAAGTTCCCAACATCCAACATTTTATGGTGGTTAAGAAATGCGGATACCCGCTGAGCTTTGATGTACCTCATATCTTTCATTCAATATGCTCCCAGATTGGCTACCAAACCGAGGCCCTGCCTCAGTGTTCTTTTTTGGACCCGTTTCGTCTTTCTTCGTCTACGGATGTGTCTTAGGGGCAGGGCTTCAATCCAGTTTTGTTAAGAGCCCAACACATTTTCGAAACCCCTGCTCGTTTTATGGTTTTGTTGCTTTTTTGTGCACCGATGATTTTGACTTAGGTGTCGGGGCGCTTTCAAAGATCCCGATGTGTTTATTTAGTGCTCGGTCTTTTTGTTCGTTTTGGGACCATGCTGCTTTTTGCGGCCCAGCCTCTTTTTTCAGGCCCTTGTGCGGTCTCATGGCCCCTGTGTGCCTTGCGAGCTTCCGATGTATTTTTTATTAGAGCTCTGGTATGTTTACTTAAGGCTGCAACGCATGTTTTAAGGCCCTGTCGCTTTTTACGAGACTGTGCGCTTTGGAGGGCCAGTTGCACTTTCGGCCCACGTTGTTCTCTCAGGGTCCCGCTGTGTTTATTTGGGGCTTCTGACGCACATTTGTGGGGCCCCAGTACACTTTTTGGGCTTCGGTGCGATTTTGTCTGGGTCCCAGCGCGACGTATCGCGCCCAGGCGCGTGGTTCCGGGGACCCAACACCAGTTTCCTGGGCTCAATGCGATTTTGTGGATCACTTCTGAATTTTCTTTAAAGTCCGAATCCCGGCATGATTTTTCGAGCCTCTGGCGCCATGTTGTTGTATCTTACCTCGATTTGTTCGAGCTCCGGTATGTTTTTCTGGGCCGTACGCGATTTGTGAAGGCATCTGATGATAGTTTCGGTGCTCCAGAAACATTTTCCTGACCCGGACAGTTATTTTTTGGAATCTCTCCTTATAATCCTACGGGTCTGCTTTGCAATCCTGGGTGCCTCCTTTGCAATCCTGGGAGCGTCCTTTGCAATCCTGGGGGCCTCCTTTGCAATCCTGGGGGGTCTCCTTTGTAATCCTGGGGGACTCCTTTGCGATCATGGGGGCCTCCTTTGTAATCCTACGGGTCTGCTTTGCAATCCTGGACCTCATTTGCAATCCTGGAGGCCTCCTTTTCAATCCTGGGGGTCTCCTTTGTAATCGTGGGGGCCTCCTTTGCAATAATGGGGCCTCCTTTGCAATCATGGGGCCTCCTTTCCAATCACGGGATCCTCCTTTGCAATCCTGGGGGCCTCCTTTGCAATCCTGGGGCCTGATTTGCAATCATGGGGGCCTGATTTGCAATTCTGGGGGCCTCCTTTGCAATCCTGGAGCCTCATTTGCAATCCTGGAGGCCTCCTTTGCAATCCTGTGGGCCTCCTTTGCAATCCTGGGGACCTCCTTTGCAATCCTGGGGGCCTCCTTTGCAATGCTGGGGGCCTCCTTCGCAATCCTGGGGGCCTCCTTTGCAATCATGGGGGCCTCCCTCCTTTGCAATCCCGGGGGCCTCCTTTGCAATCCTGGGGGCCTCCTTTGTAATCCTGGGGGCCTCCTTTGCAATCCTGGGTGCCTCCTTTGCAATCATGGCGGCCTCCTTTACAATCATGGGCCTCCTTTGCAATCCCTGGGGCCTCCTTTGCAATCCTGGGGGCCTCCTTTGCAATTATGGGCCTCCTTTGCAACCACGGGGGCCTCCTTTGCAATCTTCGGGGCCTCATTTGCAATCATGGGGGCCTCCTTTGAAACCATGGGGCCTCCTTTGCAATCCTGGGGGCCTCCTTTGTAATCCTAGGTGCCTTCTTTGCATCCTAGGGGCCTCCTTTGCAATGCTGGGGGCCTCCTTCGCAATCCTGGGACCTCCTTTTCAACTTGGGGGCCTCCTTTGCAATCCTGGATGCAGTTGAAATGCACATGTATATTGTGATAGTTTGGCAGACGTCATAGCATACCTTCAAACAGTATTGTGATTGACCAGAGTGGGTAAGATGCCTGCTCAAATTACTGCAATATATTGATGATTTCCATGGAGATATTGCAGAAAGGGACTGCTATGAAATGACAAATTGCAGGGATGATTTTGTTATATGCTATGGATTTTAGACAAAGTATGCATGTTTTCAGGTTGGTCTTTACATGGAATGTCGGGCATGTTGTGGAATTTTAATTAGCTTACTTGTAGGGAGATACACCTTGTGCATGTGTAGCAGTTCATGCGATCAATTATTATTGGGTGTAGGCCATGGGTGGAGAATGCGGTATGGCAGGTATGGCCATGGCCACACCAACTTCAAAACTGGTGTGATACTGCTACACCAACTTTCTGTGACAATATTTTTGAAGGCAATTCAAACAATTTTACAGGTTGTTAAAATTCAAACCGTGGTCAGGACAGGGACGTAGCCAATTATTTTTCCAAGGAGGTGGCCCGGATTACCCCCACGATTTTTAAGCTCCCCGGATTTCGAAAACTTGATTTCGAAAAAGGCTCGGTTACACCTTAGTAAAACAACACTTGTATCCTCATTGGGGCCCCGGACTGTCGGACACCCTCCACAAATTGTAAGTAAGCATGGCACTGTTATAGACCAAGAATATAGACCACTTAAACATGCATCTGACAAATTGTATATATTTATATATATCATTCTTGGCTGATAAATTCACATTTCCATTCCCATATCACTGATGGATTCCATCGAATTAGTAGTTCCCCAGTATGGCCATGGACTATTGACATGATGTCAAAGTTTTTTGGGGAAAAAAACGGCGATCCAATATTCGGTAAGACGTCAGTAAACACTTCCAAGGGGTCGTAGACTCTCGTAAGGGCCCGTACGCATTCGTAAAGACCCATACCCGTTCGTAAGCGCCCATATGCGATCATAAACGGCCGTAGACGTTCGTGAGGGTCCGTAGAAGTTCGCAAGGGCCCGTGGACATCTGCAAGGGCCCGCAGACGGTTATAAGGGCCCATAGACGTTCGCAGGGATCTGTAGACGTTCGGAAGGGTCCATAGACGTTCGTAAGAGTTCATACACCTGCAAGGGCCCGTAAGCTTCTTAAAGGCCGTATGCATTTGTAAGGGCCCGTAGACGTTCATAAGGACCATCAACCTAAGAGTTCATAGACGTTCTCAGGAGCTCGGCAACAGCCATAAAAGTGTTGTTTGCCTTTCTATCGCCGCCGCGACGATCCCATAGAGGATTACGCACGGGTCGCGCTAGGAGCCCGTCGGAGCCCTAGGAGTGGACAGCCGCCCCCGTCCCCTTGGACAACCGCCCCCGTCCCCTTGGCTACATCCTTGTGTCGGGACAGCAAACTTTGCTAACTTGGAGGCCACTGATGATGTCACAGGTCAAGTCAAGCACATTATGCTGGAGTCTCAGGTGGACCGTAGATATATGCCAGAAGTTACCAAATACAATGACGATGTTTTTACTAAATGATATTGAATGCCTCAAAAGCTTCACTGGGAACAATCTGAACACAAGGTTACGCTGGATCACGTGAGGAAATGTGAGGTAAAATGAGGTCAAGTCCTGTGCATGGAGCGTGATGCACTATTATGGTGTAGAATAGCATCTACAGTAAGAAAATGCAGCTTCAATAATTATATACACAAACAAACAAGCAAACACACACACACACACACACACACACACACACACACACACACACACACACACAGGTATATATGTATATATATATATATACATATATATATATATATATATATATATATATATATATATATATATATATATATATATATATATATATATATATATATATATATATATATGTAGATATATATATATATATCTATATATATATATATCTATATATATTTAGATATATATATATATATATATATATATATATATATATATATATATATATATATATATATATATATATATATATATATACAATACATATATATATATATATATATATATATATATATATATAATAAATATATATATACATATATATCGTTGTTTTCTGATAAATTCACGTTTCCATTCCTGTATCACTGATGGATTCCATCGAATTAGTAGTTTCCAAGCATGGCCATGGACTATTGACATTACCTACAATAACCCAGATACCTTGAACAGATCATGTGCAACTGCAGCGCAAATGAACTCAACATTATCACCGACCATCCATAGATGACATAGTTTTTACATTATAAGAATCCCGTGATCGTCCAGGCACATTATTTCTCTGATATCATTTGACCTAATCTAGGCTCGCCGTGGCATTCGAATTTTAACACGACATATCTGAGTAACCAGTCTTAGAGTATGCCACGTTTCACATATCTAGCTTTAACACGCGCCCTGGAGGGCCTCTGAAAATTACGCGCACTGGAGGGGGGGGGGCGGATTCCGCCCCCCATAAGATCTCGGCTCCTATTGAAGCTGGAGGAGGAAAATTCGCAGGGTGGATGGGTACGGTAGAGAACTCTATCGTGTGCAAATTGCATGACCTTAGGTCAATATCTTCAAGATCAAATGGGGTCACATTTGTCAAAATTTTCTTGTTTTGAGTGGCTTGGCTTGACATTGTTATGGATCGCTGTGATTGTGTTTAAATACTCCAAAATGGGCATCATGATGGTTTGGACATTACTAATGATGCAATACAGATGCTAGACCCGACATTTGACCTCAGGTCACCTATATATCAGCACTTTATCAGGTCAGTTACCTGTTCCAGTTACCGGAACCGGGCCGCCCGCCCGACTGCTCCGTAGGGCAGCTCGGAGCAATCGGCTTCGCGAAGAAAGGAGTGAAGTACATGAATAAAGTATGGAAACGCAATGACAAACAGTACAAATGACAAACAGTAGTGCATTTATGACAACATTCCAGTTGATCAAGTTTGGTTCCATTACCCTGTCATGAACTTGACCTGACTTGACCTCGGTTACCTAACATGACCTTGAAACTATATAGCATATCAATATACGAGTACATCAAATAAGTCGCTAGTGTTGCCAAGAACACTTCCATTTTGCGGATATACGGGAAGCGCATCGGCGCCGATTTTTGTGGTCTGGCGCTAGGAAATGTTTTGACTTTAACGGCCCCTAACTTGAAAAGTTTTCCGCCGATTTCCATTTGTCTTACTTCAAATGACGTGCCGGTCATTTCGAAGTAGGTACGCCGAAAATTGCGTATATCAACCGGTAAAATCTGCAGTTATCTACGAAAAACCGGAGGGGTGGGCGGATTTCGCTCCCCCTCCAGTGCGCGTGTTGATGGTTCCATTGTACTGGTGGAAAACAAAAATAGGTTATTGTCCCCTGTCATTCGCTGGTTAACACGTGCGCTGGAACAGGGAGGGGGGGCTACTTTCTCCGGTTCTTTGCAAATATCTCCAAAACCAAGAAACTTACTGAGGTGATTATTCGTTTTCCTTCAGATGTGGACACAGCTGGACGCCTAAAAAAAAAAGGTTAGATATTTTGCAGGTTTTTGACGTATAAAATCAAACGCACCGGGCGAAATGTTGTGTGCCAGATAACGGTGAGGCATGATAAGCGTATCCAAGCAACACCTATACAACTAACGCCTCAACTATATCAATTATATTGGTCATGCCTAGCTGTACTATATTCCCCACGAAACGTGTCCATCAGTTATGCCAATGACGCCAAAACGTACGAGAAATGGTAGTGTGTGATAATTATCATACACTATCACATGAGGATCACATGAGGATAATTATATCACATGAGGATAATTATAATTATCCTCATTTTACCCAGAGCGCATTTGACGTAGGATCACGAAAATTTGAACACAAAAGTGTTCCATACAGATTTCAGTCACCCTGCATAATTACCGTTCCTAGCATTCATATCTAAGATAATATTCTGAGTGGTTTTCGCTTTTATCCCACACCTATCCTTATTTAACATTTTGCAAACATCTCTTAGACTGATGCTGGATTTAGCTTGCGTGCTGCCTGTCTGCAGCACTTCTCAGAAATCATATGTGGCTCTGGAGGTTCATCATATTGGTACTTCCGCTTGTCAGATAAGTTCTTCTGTGCTTTATTGCTATTTCACACAGCTACTGATCAGCTATGAAGCTGATTGGAAAATTCCAACTCTAACATAATTAATCACAGTTTGTGATATTGCAAATTCCTAAGTTTTATAGCTGCGTACCACGTGTCTGTGAACTATTTTTATTTCGTGCGACCCATGGTGAATGCATTCCCACTAAGCAAATACAAAATCATACCCTTTTATCAGCAGTTGTGTAATAATAGGTCATTGGGCAGTCCACAGAGCTCATATTTGTATTTTCGCATTATGAGCAAAAATGCAGACGTCCCAACGGTGTTCATTTGTATTGCTCGTCCGTTCATCTCCGCAACTTCTGGATGGTTACAATCCGTAATTTGTAGTATGCAGACATATTTACCTTTCGCCCCTCCATATCATGTTTTGCTTTCACTTGCACTCATTCCCTCATTTGCTGGATAACTCATTCAGTTGGTATTCTACTCTTGTGTAGAAGACAGCATTTTTTAGAGCGCAATTGCGATGAATGGAACGTTATGTTTCCTACATTACCTGATCAAAACCCTAATGCCGGAGTTGAGAGCCGCTCGTGTAACCAGCGACGACCTCTGGGAACGAATACGAGCTGTTTGAAACCTGCTGACTCCTATATATTGCAAGCGCCTGACGAATTATGTTCCCAGACGAATGCAAAAGTTGGTCGACAACGATGGCGGATGGTCACGACATTAGGCCGCAGGAGCAGCCATTCATTGCTACAGTGTTGGAAGTATTGCTCTGCGTGCTGCGTGTGTGTCTTCGTCTTTGTCTTTATCAATGAAATAGGTCTGCATAGGCGTAATGCTCCCTCATGGTATTTTATGTAGTTTTCGAGATACAAAACCGTTTGACGTTGCTCAGCATATGGTACCATTGCTTTACTGCGCACTGAACCTGAGAAATGCAAAAATTACTTGAAGGTCTGAAAAGAGCGCATGACAGGTCCGAGGTTACAGCGTGTCATCTATGAAGTTTTTTTGGAAACTGCAAAAAAGGGTAAATCCGGACTGTTTTGAAAAAATGGGGGCACAACATATGAACATCTTGCCTTCATCACTCCCTCGGCCACACCAACCTTGAAAACGATTCTCCACCCATGGTGTAGGCAGACATGATCAGCTACCTGCAGGTGTAGGCTGACGTGATCAATAATATGTAGGTAGGTGTAGATCAACATAATCAGTGATCAGCAGGTGTAGGCCAATGTTATCCAACATCTTGAAGCAGCATTTCAATGATGCAAAGTGAGCAAGATGCCCTATGCAACTGCTGCCTGCCATATTGTATGATGTTGATGGAGATAATGCGAAAAGGGATGACTATCAAATGGTAAATTGAAGTGATTCATTAGCTAGAACTGCTATGGATTTTAGATGGAGGACAAGGATTGTTGGCCTAATTTTTACATGGAATATCAGGCATATTGTGGAATTTCACTGAGCTTTTGAAAAGCATTAGAAGTACACTACCGCTGGGGATTCTGCGGTTTTTTCCTCAAAATGTATGGCAGTCTGGCATTATTGTTCTTTAAGGTATTCACAAGACAACTTTTGCGTGCATTTTACCTGCATGAAGCAAAGTGGTTTGGCTATGCTAGGTTTATTTAGGTTTTCTATCTTGATTTTTTTTAAAGAAAATCTTTTGTTAAGAAATGTTTAGGCCATGTTACATTAGGTTTGGTGTTTCGAGGAACATTTTTTTTTTAGCAAAAATTGCATGAATTGTGTGCCCTTTTTCAATTATTTTTTCCCATGGTAGGTTAGGTTATGCTAGGTTAGGCTTGGGGGCTTTAGGGCGTGCTAGGTTAGGCTATGCTTCACTTTTTTGCGTTATTTTTCTGCTATATTACCCATCTCCAAGCCCATTTTTTGTTATTTTGCCAGCCAACTGAAAAGTATTCATTCGCAGAGAAAACGAGTAGCCACATCATGTTGACCACATTCATGAACATTATGCTGGAAAAAGAAATTCAAAGAATTCAAAAATTACCTCAAAACAAATTTGCCAAATGTCTTGCCATCTTCTGCATGCTGTAGTCAGCTAGAAAATGTAAATTTTGTTCACTTAATGCTGATATGAAATTGTTGTGGACATCCATGTTTCAAACAAAATGGATATTAACAAGTCACAGTTCCCATCTTTGTAAAAAGTATACTTCCATTTTGTGGGAGTTTTCACAAAAATGGAAGATAAAACTACCATTTTCAAGCTAAACCTTGATGTGAAAAACCTCAATGTATACACTTCTGAGGAAAGTACTCTTGTTCCAGCCTCCCCCTTCATCCTTAGGCGTGCTCACGCCTATCAAAATACTAGTACCCCTGTCTACTAGTCGTACATATACATAGAAATGGTCGTCGCAGCAAGCGGGACCACTAGCAGAGATCAGCGGACTGTCACGGCGTGCAGAATCGCTCGACAACGTCCTCATCTTGTCGGCCGTCGGGAGGCCGGTGAACATTGCTTCTGGCTTACTTGCAGTTGCATTTGTATACATCGGCACAAACAAGAATAATAGCGCCGTTTCCTATAATCCATTTGCCTCTGACGATCGGATGTGATCCAAGCTAAAACTGTCACGATTCTTACGAACTGGCAGCGTCCCAAATGGAAAATATAATGGGCGGCAGTCAAGCATCGCTGACCTCTACATATGTGACGTCACAGATATCTTTACCAATCACAATGTGAGGAATTCTGAGGCGCTTCTTCGAATTATTTAAGTAATCTATGGATTGTTAAAACATAAATGAATGCCATCATCGTCTTTAAAATATAAATCACTAGTGAAACTTGAAAAATACGGTCAGTCCTGACATGGAACTGGTCCATTGATAATGGGTCAACACCCATAGGTGCTCATTGGCATATCCTATCCAACGTTCAGATGTGCTGCAACATTACTGGGCGGTTTACTAATATACAATAGTAACTCCAACCTAGCTTTGAGACCAAACCTCGAGTGGGTTCTTACCCGCTGCTCACTTTTCATACCGGGATATTTTAGCATGTGAATTGGGTGGAAATTTTCCACCCAGCCCTTTGGTTTTCCAGTCAAGTCGTCGTGCACTGTTTCCCCTGGCACTCCCAACTGTCCCATTATTCTTGATATTCCCTTTTCCTTATTGTAGATGCCCTTTTTACCAACTGGTCCACCCAGGGATCATGGACTAAGCAAATCCCTCTGCCCATTCCATGTAAGACAAAGGTATCATTATAATATGAAGAATAACAAGAACGAAGAAAACAGCATAAAGAACATTAAAAAGGTTGCCCTCTTTCTTGTCCTGCTCATCGGGTCCTTTCCCCTCTAGCCAGTAACGAGTTGGTCGCAAATAGCGCGGCATCGCCGACCGGCGTTATCGCTGCGAAGTCGGCGCCTCCCCTGGCGGCGAATCACGACTCGGCAGATGGCGGTGGGAAACGTCCACCACTTCAGTAGCGGCGCTAGTGTCGCCGAACAGCCTCGTCATTTGGTGCATGAAGTTGGAGCTCCGGGGGAACAACAGCGCTGGCGACCGGTGGAAACAGGGGTGTTGCTTTGCATGCTTTTGAGAGGGCACTTCCCCTATGTTGGCTTTGCCCCAACCCTGTACTTTCAACGTTTAGAATGGTACGCTATGTGATACGCCCCCCGCAATCAGTGATAAATTATGTGTGAATATACCACATACTGAACGCTCAATCGACATCCTTCTGAAAAAATTATCAACATCATGCTTCTTGGTACGTGCTGATGGCTTCAATCCTTGTGTCTAACAGTATCTCGCTATATGTATCATGGTCATACTCACCATAAGGGATCGTGACACACGAACATTCCCCAATGAAATTTCAGGTAAAGAAATTACCTATGATGTCATATTGTATACAATACCAGTTACAGCATAGGCATTTTCCTCGCTATCCCGAATAAAGCTCTTCCAAAATTGTGTATCTCAAAGAAAAAAGGTACAGTCGTAAGTACACTATTGGCCCAAATGTGAGATTGAAGGACATAAAACTATTCTAAATGACACTAATTCCATGGTGAATTTCGATATCCTGTTGTACTCGTTTCGACATCGCACACCCAACGATAAACCATTATTTTAACGCTGCTCCCAATCTAGTTCGGCCCGTCCATTGCCTTTACACCTTGTAATCTCTGAATAATTTTCAGAAACCTATGCCTGTGGGTGGAAGCATCCATGGGCACCGGACAATAAGGACCGAGGGCCTGTATCTAGCTCTTGCTTATTTTCCCAAGTAAAATATGCTACAAAATAGCTGCTGGTTTTCCTTTTGTGACTAGCGCGATATTACTTCAGTGAAGTAATCATATTGGCATACAAGAGCCAAATAGTTCATGTGTAAACCCTATGCTTACAAGAAATAATAAGAACCAATCGTTGACCATAGGACATCTTACATATAAAACAAAAGCTATAACCGTAAAAAGCCCTTAAATATTGAAAACTATTGGCTGCTTTTTTGCGCAATATGCTTTGAAAATATCAAGCATTAATTCTATTGTATTGTTTATTTTAGAAGAAAAGGTAAAGCCATCACATAAAAATGCAATTTCTTTTATATTCACTATTAAAATTATAATTGAATACACAAAAAAGATTGTATTTAGAAATAAATGAAGTGGCCTGAGTTCCGCTGCAGAATATAGCAGTCGCCCGAGTTGGGGTGTGCATCTGGAGCCCTGTTCGGCAAGCATGTATACGGTGCAGTCGGAGTAAGCGGAAAACAAGGAGCCAATCAAACGCGTCAGAGTTTCACCTCAGGCACTTTTGCTATGACGTCACACATTTGTAGTCGGTGCAGGCGGTGTAGTCGGAAAATCGCGTAAACACCGACTGCAAGTTAACTTGTGCGTGGCTGACGCAGTTGAGACAAGGCTGGAGTAGGGCTGGTTATGGCCGGGGAGGTAGATACATACTTCCAGGAGGATTTCACGCATTAAGTGGTTGCCGGTTAAAGTATGCACCCTTAAGCCCAAATAATCAATCAACCAGATTGTTTCGTCCTTTTTGGTCATTACAGCCTTGTTCTTCCAAAGAGCTGTGCAGAAATCAAATGGCTTTAACTCAAGGTTACTTGCCATTTACATTGGCCTTTGGTATTTCTGTAAAGACATAAAGACATAAAAGATCAGTGCAACTATGAGCCACAAGGGCCCTTCTTGGTTGCACTCTGGACACTGAACCAGTTGCCCACCAAATCCGTTGATCAACCGTCCGTGGAATACAGAAAAAATGAGCCCTCTATTCTGATAATGATTGTCTATGCTGTTTTTAAAGGTGTTCAGTGTGCTGCTACTGACAATGGTTTCTGGCAGCTGGTTCCAGTGTTCTACTACCCTGTTGGTGAAGAAATACTGTCTTAACCTTGTCCTGCTGTGATTCACTTTAATTTTGAATTGATGACCTCTAATTGCATCATTTGTTAAATTCAAGCATTTCCCTGAGATATCCCTGTTCCTGACAAACACATTTTATAGACCTTGAGATCTCCTCTCAGCCTTCTATATCTCAGTGAAAACATATTCAATTTTTTCAACCTTTCCTCATATGCCAGGTTCCCTATACCATTAACCATTTGTGTTGCCCTCTTTTGTGCTCTCTCCAAAAGCCAACAATCTTTTTCATAACTAGGGGACCAAGCTTGGACACAGTATTCCAAATGTGGCCTGACGAAACAATCAACCAGATTGTTTTGTCCTTTTTGGTCCTTACAGCCTTGTTCTTCCAATGATCTGTGCAGAAATAAAATGGCTTTAACTCAAGGTTACTTGTCATTTACATTGGTCTTTGGTATTTCTGTAAAGACAAAGACATAAAAGATCAGTGCAACTATGAGCCACAAGGGCCCTTCTTGGTTGCACTCTGGACACTGAACCAGTTGCCCACCAAATCCGTTGATCAACCGTCCCTGGAATACAGAAAAACAAGCCCTCTATTCTGATAATGATTGTCTATGCTGTTTTTAAAGATGTTCAGTGTGCTGCTTCTGACAATGGTTTCTGGCAGCTGGTTCCAGTGTTCTACTACCCTGTTGGTGAAGAAATACTGTCTTAACCTTGTCCTGCTGTGATTCACTTTAATTTTGAATTGATGACCTCTAATTGCATCATTTGTTAAATTCAAACATTTCCCTGAGATATCCCTGTTCCTGACGAACACATTTTAAAGACCTTGAGATGTCCTCTCAGCCTTCTATATATCAGTGAAAACATATTCAATTTTTTTCTCAATCTTTCCTCATATGCCCGGTTATGCCAGCCAACAATCATATGCCAGCCAACAATCTTTTTCATAACTAGGGGACCAAGCTTGGACACAGTATTCCAAATGTGGCCTGACATATGCACAGTAAAGCTTCCTGATGACTTCCTCACTTTTGTATGATACATTCCTATTTATTGTCCCAAGTATTTTTAGTACCTTCTTCCTGGCTTCTTTGGTCTGTTCTGATGCCTGCAATTTTGTGTTCAAAATAACACCTAAGTCCTCCTGCTGAGTCACAGATAGTACTTGGCCACCCATCAAGTATGGAGCCTTCATATGCTGCCTACCTACATGCATGATTTTGCACTTTTCAAAATTAAAGAAGCCCTGTAGAAGCCCATTAGCACAAATTGGAAAAAACATATGGACTGGATGTGCTGAGGATTACCTAGCAGCTTATTCATCTACCATTTATTTAGTAAATCACATGTAGGCAAGATATTCCCTATTTCATGTCACACCATTGCATTGGCACAATGGATGATGCAGAATCCTTTTGTGACAGTGATATTACACAATTCAGCATCAGTAAGTTTTAGGAAATGCAACATCACTGGGCTTTAGGTGACCTAACATCAGTGCATTTTATAGTACCCAACATCAGTAGGTTATAGCCTACAGGCAAACCAACATTATGAAGTTTTTGGTGATTGAACATCGGAAGGTTAGGTTTTTACTTGCAAGTTTGCATTTTTCTTCATTGTATATATCCCCACCAAAGATTTATGTTCAATCCCACACCTTTCCCATCTTTTAGTGGCGAAGAGGGAATCACATGTATCTTCATGGTTAAACATGTTTTTGTGGTGTTTTTATAGTACTTGAGTGAAATTGACATTTTGTTGGTGAACTGACTACTTATTGAGATATAAGTACTTTAATTTCAACTGCACAAATCTTAAAAATTTGTCATTTACCAATAAAATGCAAATTAAATTCATTCAAATCATCAGAAAGCATCATACAAATATTTTTTTGCAAATTGGTGTATGGGCTTCTATGCATTTATGTCAGCTTTTGACACTGATGATGTAGATCTGGCATGAAAATTGGTCACTGGGAAATGGTACCATCAGCTCAGGATTTCATTTCTGGAAATATGGCACCTGTAAAATGCTATTGTCCTTTGTGAAGCCAGAAGACCAAGGCTCTCATCTAGCATACAGCTGGAGGTGCATCATGTGCACCAGGTGGTACAAAAGAAGGTACACCAACTCCTGGAGGAAGAGGTACATCTGGTGCCACAATCCTGGGGAGAAAAATCAGAAAAAGGCATGGAATGGACTTGAAGATTGCCTAGCATCAGCATCTACTGTTTCTTCAGGAACTAAATACCAGCAAGATATTCACGGCTTAAAATCACATCAATCAGCAGATGCATCAGAACCTGTGGACTCCTTTTGTGACAATGATGAGGCATCCCAGCAGCCAGACAATGCAGGCAATCATCACAACACACCTATTGTGGTGAAGTGTAAGGGTGTTATAGGGTGACACTTCACAGGGAAAATATTGTCACTGATTTCAATAGCGATGGTCTGAATTCAGCAGGAAAAAAACTTGCTGAGCAGAGGGTGCACTCAAGCATTCTGGAATGCCACCTCCATAGTTCAAAGCTAAATGGCAAAGCTGAATATTTGGTCTCATTGGAAAGGGGAAATTAATTATTGGGATCCAGTGCATACAAAGTGACGCCCCCAGATTCTGAGTAGATCCTTTCCAGTCATTGCCAGTACTATTGCACCGTAAGGTATCCACAAGACAAGTTTTACACATCTTACCACCATTCATGAATTCTACATTACCTGAAAGTGCAAATTTACCTAATTTCCATGACTAAATGTTAGATGCCTGAATTCAAAACGCCAGGTTTCGCCGTTCCTAGGTTCCTCCCCTTATTTTACTTCCTCGGACGCCCATGTCGAAAACTGCACGTATATATAAACTGCGTAACCATCCATCATCCACCCATCTTCACTCATCGTCAATGTTTCCAAACGCATCATCCAAAATCTTAACAAAGGCAGGAAGCAGCTGACTTTCATCAGCATCAGTCATAGTCACAGGTTCTAGATACTGATTAAGCTGGAGTTATGTCTCACAACCATAAAGTTACAAATTCTACCAAAAAAAACAAGCGGGACCGACCCAACACGACTTTATCTGCGGATTGAGCACCGCGCCCGCAATTGCACCACAAACGTCTCATCTCTCTCACATTTGTCGACTGCAAGCGCAAAATTGTGTTCGGTGTGACGTCATAGTTCCGTTTACTCCGACTGCACCGTATACATGCTTGCCGAACAGGGCCTGGATATTTGCCAGAGTTAGAGAAGCATGGTTTCTGGCATGGCATGGCTCTGCCATTTTTAATTCCCTTCAAATTGAGTGAATATTCGCATACAATTATTTTTCCAAGGGGAGATAATAGCCCCTATGACCTAATGATAGTTAATTTATGCAGCTAGTCCATAAACTTTTCTTTCTACGACCAGTTCAAGTCACAGCGCATCACTTCTGAAGAACAAGTGGCCAGACTTTGGCGTTTTACCCTATCTGGGTAATTGCGTTTTAACCGTCTCAACCAAAAATTGATCCATGTATGAACCAGTACCACCACTCTCATTTACCTCTATTAAAAATCCGTCGCAACGCCAATGCAAATTGAAATTCATTTATTCAAGTATAATTCCTAATTATGAAATTCCAATTGTAACTGGAAGAACACCGATGAGGACGACTTGAAGATATCCCCATGTTGGACATCGTAGGTTGGCGAAAGACAAACGTTGGTGTTCATACATTTTGTCGGCATCAATGGGAGTGTCGCATTCGCTGACATCACAAGCGTTGCAGGCGGAACAAAGCCAACCCATATGTCACTCTTGGTTATGTTGCATTGCCATTGGCAGTGAAAGAAACTGTCGGCAGGAATAAAATGCGACGGAGATTTAGCCATGCAACACAACCAAAAATGGTAACGAATTCTACCTACCGCCCCTGGTTGGTTAGGTAAAGTTTATGGACATTGTACTGTATGTAGCTATCTTTTGACGATCGCGTAATTTATGACTTAAAAAGCTACAATGAGATACATTTTCTGGTCCGAATTAACTTCATAAACGTATCGTTCAGACTTAGTTTGTTTTTTAAATCTTTTATTATACATGCTACTTCCCCTACCACAAATTTACCGATTTTCCGACCGGTTCTGCTTGTGGCGCTTGTGGCGCATACAGGCTGGTGACGAATCACAGCTCGCCGCAGCTCACAACCGTGAGGGCATTGGCGCTGGGGGGTCGTGCGGTTGCGCGTTGTCCTGGTTCTTCAAACCAAGTGTCTCGTGTGGGGCGTGTGTGTATGGTGTAGGTATTACCGTTTAGAGACGTAGGCATTTTTACAGGCCACTGAACCATTTAATTGGCCACTTGTACTTTCAACTTCACAAAATGAAGTACATTCCCAGCACGTCTGAACGAACGGATTCGACAGGCTACGGATTAAAACTTGGAATCGTCAGACTCGGGAGGGCTGCCGGAAAGGTGAGTCCAATTCCCTTCCTTTTCGGAGGATCTGGAACATGTTCCCCAGCCATGCGACCTATTCCAGGTTTTAACCAATGTTGACGTATGGACCATGCTGTCATCATCCGAATCATGAACCTTCCCTATCATTTCAATATTGATATGTGTCGGTGCCTCATATCACGGATCAGTGCCTGTTTGGGTACTAAGACATCTCCAGCCCCTCAAATTTTGTTTTAGGTCGCTCATTTCGACATTCAGTCCCTCATATTTTGCATCAATGAACCAAAGTGAAGACTTATTGTTCAAATACCAGCCCCTTTTTGGGTGGGTACCCAGGTACTATGAGGATATATTCTATTAGGTAAGGAGCATGGAGATGCCTACCTTACCAGCTTCACAGGTATTTACCTCCCGCATCTCTGCCCACCTTGGCTTTATAAATAGGTAGGTGGTGTGTAATGAACATATCTCCAGTCAGCATGCTACCTGGAGGGTACCTCTGGTGGGAAAATTCAAGAGGGTAGGGGTGCACTCAGCTTACCTTGAGGGATGCCTTTTCCATACATACTGCAGTGTGCACAGTATATATACCAAACATGTAGCAAGCATGTGCTGAATTTTGTATGGTTGTTACATCTAGACAATCAATAATTGGAGGTGGTGCGGGAAACATGGGTTAATTTCCAGTTTAAGGTAGTTTTCTTTAATTCTTGGACTTTCTTTTTCATTGCAATGCTTATGAGTGTGGTTAACATGATGCAATCACTTCCTCTGCAGGAGACAGGTAATCTAGGGGTAAGTTGCCCATCTCACAATTGAAAGATTGTGGGTTAGTCTCACCTATCTCTACTCTTCTCCCATAGCCAATCGACATGAGAGATTGGTAACACTGCATGACTCAAAGGTTGATGTGTAGTAAAATCCAATAACCAACCAACCACTTCCTCTGCAAATGCATACTTTCCATTTTGGAGGAAAATAGGGCCAACAATGGGCTTGAAGTTGAAAAATATAGCATCAAAGATAATGTTTAAATGAAAGAAGAATGTAACATAGCCTAACCTAACCTGGCCTAACCTTCCATGCAAGGAAGCAAATTCTTAGACATAAAATTAAAGTGTGTTCTAAAATTTTTAATACAACTAATCTAGCATAGCCTAGCATGTTTGTGAAGAAAACAATTGAATTGTTTTTAAGAGTTTAGAAAAGGAATTGTTGAAAATGTTTCTAACTTGATATGCAATATTATTGTACCTGGTTTATGGTAACCATGAAACAACTTTTACACATTTTACCTCCATGAAGCATACAAAGGGGTTAGGTTTGATTAAGTTAGGTGAGGATAGAGGCTTTTGTTATAAGCTAGAAAACATAGTTTTTATTTTTTTTGATCATTTGAGTTGAATTTGTTTATTGAAAAACAGTCAGGCTAGCTTAGGTTAGGTTCCATTAGTTTTTTTATTTTGATAATTTTAAAGACAAAAGTTGTTTGGAAATTTTCAATAAAAGGAACTTCCTTTCTTGCATGAAATGTTAGGCTAGGTTGGGTAAGGTTACGTTACATCTTTCTTTCACTATTTTGAACATTACTTTTTATGCTATATTGTCCAATTCCATGCCCCTTTTTGGGTGTTATTTTGCCTCCCAACTGAAAATTATGCATTTGCAAAGGAAATAAATGGCACATTATGTTCAGCACATTCATAAACATTGCACTAACAAAGAAATTCCAAGAAATCAGAGAATACCTTAAACTACCAATTTACTGAAGTGCCTAACCCAGCCAAACTTAACCCATTTGTTTGCTTCATGGAGGTAATATGGGTGTAAATCTTAGCTCATGAATATCTTGAACTGCGATAATACCAAAAACTGCTAGCCCTGCATCAGACCCAATGGTCTTCCATATGTATATGAGATCTGGAGAACCTCTTGTTCCAGAATCTCAAACCTGTCATGGTCTCCTGCACAATGTGTCTTCACAGGAAATGTCCTTGCCAGGTCCCTGGTGTTCACCAGTTTATGCCAGCTACATGGCCAATGCAGTTGGTGTGCCCTAAAACCCAAATAACTAATAACCAGTTCATGCCAACATCATACCAACCATATTTCTCATTTATTATTCGAGTTGTTTTTTTTCAACAGTAAAAGGGATCTATCTACTCATGCTGGGGCATGCAAACTGCCAAAGTTGAGAGGAGTGGGAGATAACCATCTTGAGGTTGATTCGTTGAGCTTTCTATGCCATTCCCAAAGGGTCATTGTTAAATTTGAACAAGGTTTTTTGTGGGGGGGGGCAGCAGCTGCTGCCCCATCTGCCCACTGGTTCCTGCACCTTTGACTGCATGGAAGTCAAGATATGCAGGTGGAGATGAGTAGGTGCATACCTACTTAGGCTGAAGTAGGCCCTAATTACCTTCCCAGGTTCAGGTAGGGATATGAAGTTCAGGGTTCATTATTCACTCACTTTGCAGAGGCCTAGGTATATATTAGCTCAAAAGACTGCATGAGAAGAATCTGCTTGAAAATGGCTGGCCAATGCTACCTTTTCCAACCTTAGCTTTCTTGTCAACATTCTATGTGCATAGCAATATATAAAATGCTTCCAACTTGAATTGGTTTATTACTTCTTGCAAGCATAAATATTCGCACGTTGGTATCTAGGTAGATACAAGCCTCAAGCATACAAACCATAAAATGTGCAGGAAATTTAACCCCATTTACATTTCATGGGGTTTTAGTAGATAGGTAGGAGACCTGCATACATGCCATGGCATTTCTACCATTACAAGGTGAAACTCCTTGGAACCAAAATGCCATTTTCCAGGAGAGCATTACAGAAGGTTGTCTCTATAGTTGTTTGCATGTGTATACCAATACATTTGATATTGGGAACAGGTAAATGCAGTCCATTTGCTGATGCATACAATTAGCTGAATTTCATTCATGTTTTCTTTGAAACTATAAATGTCCTTTTAACGTATGGAACACCATCTTCCAATGGCAAAAACAACTAGCGACCTGTTGATGTATATTTTCCTAACATCTGGCTGGTTCATATGTATTTTTGTTAAAATGATCCAAGCAAAAGATACTTGCCAAAAGATACTTGCTTACTTGCCAAGTTTACACAAAAAGAAGAATATTATGTTTTGCAGAAGGTGAACTTTTGCTGATACACAGTGAGCCATGTATAACTGTATTTATCATATCACGAGAACGAAAGGCATAGCCAGGATTGTCAGCTGGGCAGACTGCAGACTTGGTGAGTTCGCTGGCTAGCAGGTTGTTCGAATTGACGATGTGTTGACGGCGGAGGTTAACCAGTGGCGCATTTGCTCAGTGAGTTGTTTGAACTGATGGTCGTGACCATGGTTTGAGCGCATCAACCGGAGTAGTCATGCTGCGCGCAGGTCTGCAGACGTCCAGGCTTTATAAGAGTTCCCAGCTCTCAGGAGGCTGAGGAAGTCTCCGGGGGTCGCTTCTCCCCCCCTCCCACCGCTGAAGCCGTCGCCGCCAGAGCATTCACATCACTGGTGGTAATCCAGACTACCGAGTGTCAATCGGCAGATCGGAGACCATTCTTCTCTGACATAGCCTGCCCGCTCGGGTCAGCGTGGACTGACGTCAGTGCGACTAGATCGGCGGAAATGTATTTCCAAAATGTCACTGACATTTTACCTGTTTATGCCACGTGCGCTGGTCCAGAACTTGAGGTATCTCATATATAGCATCTTGTCTTAATATCCTGTGTTAAAATAAGAAAAACTACTGCATACTTCTTATACTGCAGCTATTCTTCTGTTCAGAGGATACGTTCTGACAGTGGTCGTCCAGCCACTGAACCACCCAGGCTCACGATAATCGAGGTTGTTCAATCGAGTGATTCAGAGACAGCTTCCGTATATTTATATAAGTCACTGAACTGTACCGCAGCTGCAGCCGCAGTCAGAGGCTGCACGGCTCCCAGCCGGACCCAATCTGTTATGGTGCTGTCGCCGCTCCTCACGGCGGGGACCGACTCTGTTACTGAGCTGTCGCCGCTCCCCATGGCGGGGACCGACTCTGTTACTGAGCTGTCGCCGCTCCCCACGGCGGGGACCGACTCTGTTACTGAGCTGTCGCCGCTCCCCACGGCGGGGACCGACTCTGTTACTGAGCTGTCGCCGCTCCCCATGGCGGGGACCGACTCTGTTACTGAGCTGTCGCCGCTCCCCATGGCGGGGACCGACTCTGGTACAGTGTTGTCGCCGCTCCCCATGATGGGGACCGACTCTGTTACTGAGCTGTCGCCGCTCCCCATGGCGGGGACCGACTCTGGTACAGTGTTGTCGCCGCTCCCCATGGTGGGGACCGACTCTGTTACTGAGCTGTCGCCGCTCCCCATGGCGGGGACCGACTCTGTTACTGAGCTGTCGCCACTCCCCATGGCGGGGACCGACTCTGTTACTGTGCTGTCGCCGCTCCCCACGGCGGGGACCGACTCTGTTACTGAGCTGTTGTCGCCGCTCCCCACGGCGGGGACCGACTCTGTTACTGAGCTGTCGCCGCTCCCCATGGCGGGGACCGACTCTGTTACTGTGCTGTCGCCGCTCCCCATGGTGGGGGGTGGGGACCGACTCTGTTACTGTGTTGTCGCCGCTCCCCATAGCGGGGACCGACTCGGTTACTATGTTGTCGCCGCTCCCCATGGCGGGGACCGACTATGGTACTGTGCTGTCGCCGCTCCCCATGGCGGGGACCGACTCTGTTACTGTGACCTGTGCTGTCGCCGCTCCCCATGGCGGGGACCGACTCTGGTACTGTGCTGTCGCCGCTCCCCATGGCGGGGACCGACTCTGGTACTGTGCTGTCGCCGCTCCCCATGGCGGGGACCGACTCTGGTACTGTGCTGTCGCCGCTCCCCATGGCGGGGACCGACTCTGGTACAGTGTTGTCGCCGCTCCCCATGGCGGGGACCGACTATGGTACTGTACTGTCGCCGCTCCCCATGGCGGGGACCGACTCTGGTACTGTGTTGTCGCCGCTCCCCATGGCGGGGACCGACTCTGGCACTGTACTGTCGCCGCTCCCCATGGCGGGGACCGACCCTGTTACTGTGCTGTCGCCGCTCCCCATGGCGGGCCACAGCACTGCAGCGGGGACGGCTCCCGGTCGGACCGACTCTGTTACGGTGCTATTCAAAACGTGGCGAAGGAAGACAGCAGTGCGCATCTTTACCCCCGAACAAGAGACCTAACGACCAAAAGCATGTTAAATATTTTTATTGGCGAGTGTGTAACTCTAATACCAAGACAAATATAACTAATAAACAAATATCTGTGCTTGGGTATTTTTGGATCAGAATTGTGTTCTTGGGACTTTTTGTCGGATTATCTTCTTTGCTGTCTTGGTAGTCTTCATTTATGAAAATGGATTAAAACAGTCCCAGTTATGTGCGAACAGTATGCAACGTTATGCAGTTTTTGTACAGCGTCTTGGTAATATCCGTAGCTCCTTTTGGCCCAAAACTACATTTGTACAGCCTTGCCTTTTCACGGCAGATTTGTGGTTGCTTGTTTCGTGCTGGCAGACAGGTAATTCATTTGATTTTTTAGTATCTTCTAAGAACTCTGAAAGGAGTTCCTGAAAGAGGATTGATCTATACTTGGGCATCCCAAGCCTCACTATTGCCATGGAGAGGGTTTTACAAATGTAAATAAATATATTTATAACTTTGCCGAAAGTGCTGTATTTTCGTGTGGTGGGACCCGCGTGTGGCGGAATCTCTCGGCGATGATGAAGGGCTGGTGTGGCGGTACCTCTCGGCGGTGATGAGGGGCTGGTGTGGCGGTACCTCTCGGCGGTGATGAGGGGCTGGTGTGGCGGTACCTCTCGGCGGTGATGAGGGGCTGGTGTGGCGGTACCTCTCGGCGGTGATGAGGGGCTGGTGTGGCGGTACCTCTCGGCGGTGATGAGGGGCTGGTGTGGCGGTATTTTTCGGGACCGATGTGGCGATGCGGCACGGCTGTACCTGGCTCACCCACCCACCCGGCCGCCGCCGCCGCCGCCAGCGGCCAGTGACACCTCCCAGCGGCGGCGGCGGCCGGGGTGAGTGCACGCCGTTTCCTGTGCTGCACCGGTCCGGTGAGCAGTTGTCGGTCTGCCGGCCGGCAGCTGGCGGTACGCTCCGGCAGGTCCCGCCGTCACGTGACCACCGCCCGGACACCGTCCCCGGCCGGCGGTAGGTCACGCCGTCACGTGACCACCGTCCGGAGAGCCTGTGGAAGGCCTGTCCTCGGCCGGCGGCGGGTGGTCTGATCTGCCTCTCTAGGTCAGGTGGACTGGTCTGCCACAGCTGAGGAAAATTGGCTGACCTGCCGCAGCCGGGTCAGGCCGAGTGGCCTGCTACAGCTAGATCGGCGGCATACGAGCGTCGAGATGAACGTAGGATGCATGCAGGCCTCCTGTATGCATATTACGCGTTGAATGCAATGTATTCAGTCTATTGTGCAAAGTGTTGGTGCAGGACACGCACACACGACATACGCAAGAAGCCGGCTGATACATTATGGGACCCTTTATTGAACACAGACTGCACGCTGATCCATGGCTCCCATTCTTGAACAAGGTTCTAGACACAAGGGAATATCACGCATTGAACTCAGCCAAGTGCACGGACTACCAGAAGCAATAACACATTCTCATTGTAAAACTCCTCAGTTGTGTCTGTTACTAGTGGACTCTAAAGCGCCGAACCAACGTGCTGCGGGAATGCTGTGCGGCATCTCCGGTGGCTGGTGCAGCCTCCCGTACCCAGCGTCGCGTCACCTGGTGTCCTCCGTGCAGCTGATGATGCCGTCAGCAGTGGTGCCGTCGATTGATGATGCCGTCGGTGCCGATGCCGCCCGGTCGGGGCCGGCAAGCCAGCGCTGGACGCTTGATCGCGGCGTGCGTCCGACGCTGCAGCAGGCCGCTCAACACTCGCCGTCGCGAGCCAACCTGCCTGCGCCGGCGCAGCACTCCACACACGCGGCGTTCCCAAGGCTAGCACGGAGCGTTTCCCGGCCGCCGGCGCTCCGTGCGGCAGGGCCAGCGCGGAGCGTTTCCCGGCGGCCGCTCCGGTCGTCTGCGGTCATCTGGCCCGACTCGGGCGGAACGGTGTCGGTCACGGACACAGTTCACGGCCGACGAGCAGTGGACTCGGGCTCGGCGCGCTGGCCGGCACACGTCACCATCCGACCGGCGGTGACCGGTCTTCATTACGCCACGGGTAATCGCCGTACCGAGCGGCGCCGATGCCCGGCCCGTGGATGATGCACGTGCGTGCTTGCGTTCACTAATGGGCAAGTGTGGCAGTGGACCAGCGCTGTTTGCATAATGGAGTCTGCACCATCGGCGCAGGAGGCCGACACGCGAGGCGAGGCGAGCTCGGCGCTTCGTGGGCGCGCCTCGATCGGTTCGGCTCTCCGTCTCGCTGGAGGTGGTTGGGCTCGCGTTGTCCCACAGGCGTCAGTGGCGTTGTCTCACTGAGCCCGACTAACATGGGGAAGCAGCCGGCGGCTCTGGTCCGGTGGCACAGTCACGCTGCAGGCCGCTGTTGCTTCAGTGCGCAACAAGCTGCTGGTGCGGTGGGCTGCCGGGCAGCCGGTGCACCGGACCCTGCTCTACCGAAGCTCCGAGTCTGCGCGGGCTGAACCAAGTCAGCATCCAGTCTCGTCCGTACCAGCCAGTGTCCGCCTGTGACGGATTTGAGGGAGTGGCTTTCCTCCAGGTCAATCCTTAGTTGTCGGTGCGTAACTGGACCTTTGATACTTCAGTTCAGCCAGTGCCCAGTTGGCTTCACTCAGCCTCAGCCGATGTCCCACCTGCCCTTGTGGAGCCCCCAGCTGGCCCTTCTCAGCTTCAGTCGGTGCCTCAGCTCTCCCTGCCAGTTCCCCAGCTGCTCCTCCCGGCTGTATTCAGTATCAGCCGCTTCCCCACCTGCCCCTCAGCTTTCCCAGTCAGTTCACCAGCTGCTCTTCCCGGCTGTATTCAGTGTCAGCCGCTTCCCCACCTGCCCCTCAGCTTTCCCAGTCAGTTCACCAGCTGCTCTTCCCGGCCGCATTCAGTGTCAGCCCCTTCCACACCTACCCCTCAGCTTTCCCTGCCAGTTCCCCAGCTGCTCTTCCCGGCTGTATTCAGTATCAGCCACTTCCCCACCTGCCCCTCAGCTTTCCCAGTTAGTTCCCCAGCTGCTCTCCCGGCCGCATTTAGTGTCAGCCGCTTGCCCACCTGCCCCGATTCAGCCTCGGCCGGTTCGCCAGCTGGCGCTGTTCACTCCTGGCCGGCGGTGTCCCAGCTGGCACTGCCGAGCCTCAGCTGGCCTATGAGGCCCCAGCCCGACCCGGCGGCTGGTGCCGCCTCCCAGCTGGCCCCAATGTGTGCGTCGCTAGCCGAGTCCACCAGAACAGTCAGTCCGTCCACTGATCGATCAGCGCGCTGTGGCCGCCGTCGAGGCTCCGGTCGGCGACCGATCGCCGCCGCGGCCACCGCTCTGGATACACTGGCTCCAGCCGGGCCGCTTTGTTTTCAGCCGATGGGCTGGCCAGTTTTTATCGCGCACCGCCGTCAGCCGCCGACCCCCCAGCGGACCCGCATCACAGCCGCTTATTGGTGGCGTGCCGGCCGATGTGTCAACAGCCGGGGCATGCGCGCGCGTGACCCGGGGCGACCCAGAGCGACCCCCCGTGTCGGACTGGGCTACCTTAGGTCGGCCGCTTGCAGTCGAATCATGTGCAGGTTCCCAACGAGCATGCAAGACCCTGTGTCGCATACCAGAGCTCTTTCTAGAACTCGGTGCCCCGTGCCAGGTCCTGTGCCCCGCACCAGGTCCTGTGCCCCGCACCAGGTCCTGTGCCCCGCACCAGGTCCTGTGTCCCGCACCAGGTCCTGTGTCCAGCGCCAGGCCCTGTGCCCTGTACCAGACCACACTGTACACGTGTGTGCCGTGCACCAGGCCCTGCGCCTGGGCCCGTCACTGGTAGTCTCGGTCGGCTGACGTCCGACACTGGTAGTCTCGGTTGGCTGACGTCGGATACCGGTAGCCTCGGTCGGCTGACGTCCGGCACTGATAGCCTCGGTCGGCTGACGTCCGGCACTGGCAGCCTCGGTCGGCTGACGTCCGGCACTGGTAGTCTCGGTCGGCTGACGTCGGACACCGGTAGCCCCGCGACGTCCGGCACTGGCAGCCTCGGTCGGCTGACGTCCGGCACTGGTAGTCTCGGTCGGCTGACGTCGGACACCGGAAGCCTCGGTCGGCTGGCGTCGGACACTGGCAGCCTCGGTCGGCTGACGTCCGACACTGGTTGTCTCGGTCGGCTGACGTCGGACACCGGTAGCCTCGGTCGGCTGACGTCCGGCACTGGCAGCCTCGGTCGGCTGACGTCCGTGGCGGCCATTGCGGAGCGCTGTTCATGCCGTCCTCGGTGCGGTGTGGCGGCCTCGCAAGCCGCCGGTGATGGCTGTGCGGCCGCCGCCGCCGCCGCCCGCCCGCATCCGGCCTGGTTACTGCCGGCGGTGGTGGCTTTCGGAGCGCGACCGGCACTCTCCTGCTCCGCCTCCGCTCCGCGTGGTCTCGACCTGCCGGCTGGCCTCCATGGTGGCTGGAGGGGGGAGTATGCTGCCGGGTCAGTCCGGCTCTCGCTCCTACTGTCTGAGCCGGCCGGAATCAGGCTCGGACCGGTGTGGAGTCTGTGGTGCGCGCACTGCATCTGCCGCCGCTCTCCAGTGGCCATCTGCCGGCCGTTTGGGAGCGGCCGTCTAATTACACGAGCCGGTCGCGGTGGTGGCGGCTCGCGCATGCACGCTGTAATTGGTGCCGGGCTGGTGTGTGGTGGTGGTGGTGCGGCCGGCCGTCCGCGCTCTGGCGGCCCCGCCGTACCACCCGATCCCCGTCGCGAGACGACCAAAACAAGACGCTCTGACACTGACGCGGGCGCGCCCCTCTGACTATCTCCCTCCCCAGGATTGCAGTTCCCCTCGCGCCCCGCGCCGCTCATGCGCGCGCGCCGTTGCGGGCGAGTATTCTGGGTTCGCTGTACGGTGTTGTAGAAGCTGATGACGCGTGTTCTACCCCACTGCATGTGCCACTGTCCCCTTCCCGGGAGTAGGTGCACTCAGTGGGCTTGCATGGCAGGACTTGTCCACAGCGAATGTGTTCAACGGGTCACAACTCGCTTCACATTTGCGCCAAGTGCTGGCGTGGGTGCCTGCTTACCCACGCGACCTGCCGAGCCGCAGTTTCCACCGCCGTCAGCGCAGTGCGTGCTCGATGATGTCGCGATTTTTGTGATGGACGGTCGGCGGGCAGACGGCGGTCAGATTATGGCCGGGATATTTGGATTAGCGGGGCAGCCCTGTTCTGTGCCGGGCCGGCAGTGGCGGCGCGGCCTGGCCCGGCTGGGCCCGGCCCGGACTGGTGGGAGGCCGCCCGGCCGTGCCAGACGGGCCGGGCCGGGCCGGGCCGGCTCCTTTGTCCGGTCCGGCTGCCGTCTGCGTGGCCGCGCGCCGGCTGTCCTTGAGTGGGACCTCGTGGCGCGCCGGCCGCCGTTCGGCGGCAGCGCGCCAGCTCGCCGGCTCCCCACCGGCTCCCCTCGTGCCGGTGCCCTGCGGCTGCGCTTTAGCCGGCACAATGCGCCGCCGCCGGCGTCCGCGTCAGCTGGCGCTGCCGCCGCCCTCCCCTCGCCACGGGCCGTGGACGCCGACAGCTGATCGATACCCCCCTCCCCACCGCCACCATCAGCACGACCGTCCTCCCCGCATCCGCGCGCACCGCGCCGTCCGCTGGTCGTGCGCGGCGCTCCGATACGGCCGGCTGCGCGGCTCTAGATAGGGGGCCGGATGTGCGGCATGCCACCGCGCCATTTCCTTCCCGGAGATAGCTGCGCGCTATCTCAGCCGGCCGACCACAGGAGCGAGTATGGCGGCAACGCGATTTTCTGTTGCCGGGATAGGACGGTAGAGGAACTGAAATTCGAAATGCCAATTTAAGTAGTGTCATTTCTTTGCCATCATTTCTTGAAGATCAAACGTGATTTTGTCCTGTGTTCACGTTGGCTCTGAACGATGTGAGCATTTAGTGAGGTCCTGTTGAACTGAAAACGAGTGTGTGGGGTGTCTTACGCTCCTATCGTTCACAAAAGTCCATCTGTGATCACCATTCCATACAGAGGCGGACTGCCGCCGCCTTAGGCCGGCGTCCACCACCACCCACCCACCGTACATGCCTCACCGCACTTGCCGACCTGAGAGATGTTGCCACTGTGCGCGGCGGCAAACACACACACTGAGGCGCTGCCGGCCGACGGGCGCGCCTCCGCCGTGTGTCGGCCCAGCCTTGCCGCCGACTTGGTCCGAGTCGCCGCCACACGGTGGTCGCGTCCGCAGTCGCGACGGTCGACCCGGCGCAGCTCTGCGACGGGTCGCCGCGCCGCCGCCGCCGAGGGAGGATCTGCACGCCACCGGGCGACCGGCGAGCCATTGTCGGCGAACGCCGTATCGCAGGTGATCGGGCGGCCAGCCGTGCGGCGGAATGTCCAGCGCGGCCGGCGGCCGCTGACGTCGCGGTGACGGGCTCCGGCGGCCGCTGACGTCGCGGTGACTGTCTCCAGCGGCCGGTGACTTCACGGTGACGGTCTCCGGCGGTCGGTGACGTCGCGGTGACGGTCTCCGGCGGTCGATGACGTCGCGGTGACGGTCTCCGGCGGCCGCTGACGTCGCGGTGACGGGCTCCGGCGGCCGCTGACGTCGCGGTGACGGGCTTCGGCGGTCGGTGACGTCGCGGTGACGGGCTTCGGCGGTCGGTGACGTCGCGGTGACGGTCTCCGGCGGTCGGTGACGTCGCGGTGACGGTCTCCGGCGGTCGATGACGTCGCGGTGACGGTCTCCGGCGGCCGCTGACGTCGCGGTGACGGGCTCCGGCGCCAGCCAGCCGCAGGAGACAGTCACCGCGATGCCGGCCGTAACCTCGATGCCGGCCGCCGGAGACCAGCCGGTATCGAGCGGCTCGCGGCTGCTTGCCGGGCGGCCGGCGTCGCTATGCGACAATGTGCGCGTGATCGGTGTGCGGCTGACGGCGCCGGGTGTCGGCCGGTCGTGATCGTGTCTTTAGCCGTGTCCGGGAAACTCTGCAGCTGCGCCCACTCGATGGTGGCGGTCGATCTTGGGAGCGGGGCAGTCCCACCGGCTGGGGCACCGGGCGGTGGCCCGGACGGTGTACACAGTCAGACTGTACGGTCTGTACGCCCGACAGCCACAGCGCCACCACCGCCACACAGTGACGCCTTCCCTCGGTCCGGTCGCTTACCTCCGCTAACACCGCCACACAGTGGCGCTTCCCGGGTCCGGTCGCTTGCCACCACCACCACCGCCACACAGTGACGCCTTCCCTCGGTCCGGTCGCTTACCTCCGCTAACACCGCCACACAGTGGCGCTTTCCCTCGGTGTGGCCGGGCTCGCCTTGGTTGGAGCGCAGCACGGTTGGCCTGGTTGTGGTCGTGTCGGCTAGCCGTCGGGGCGGTGAGAGGTCGCACGCGTGCACGGCAACCGGTCGGTTCACCCGCTGAGAGGAAGCCCAAGCCTGACCTGACCAGCTCAGTATCGCCCAGCCGCCTTGCTCGCCGGCCCACAGTTTCCAACGTGTATCCTCGGTGGCGGCAGGCTGCCCCGAACAAGCTCGACTCGCCGGTCACAGCTAGCCACATAAGATACCTCGCCGTCGAAACTCCACTCAGCTGGGTTGATCAATCAAGGTGCCATGGCCGATTCAGGAGGACGTGTTGCCCTGAGGTACGTGAACAGGCTGAGCGTCGAGTCGACTGTAGACCATCCAGTCCACACTTCCCCCGTGTCCTCCACGTGCCAGCAAGCCTTCAAAGGGCATCACGCAGCTGCACGTGACGCCGTGCGCCCTCCGCTCTGACAGCCTCGTGCCGGCGTTGTTCCTTGTGCCGGGTGGTTGGTGACGCGTGGTCTGGGTGACGGAGGGTGGTTGGGGGGGGGGCGAAGTGTGCCGTCAGTCTGGCGCGTGCCGGCCGCGCCGGCGGTGCGCCAGGTGGGCCGACCGGCGGGCGGCGGCCGCCCGCGGGGGACAGGTGCGACACAGGGCACCACCACCACCACCTGGCGCCCCTCTGCCCCACAGCTGACTGATGCCGGAGCGGCGACCCCCCCCCCCACAACTCGCTGGCCGGCCGCCGCCATGCATTCGTCACGGCGGCGTCAGCGTCGGCAGCAGCCGCAGTCGGCCCACAGAGAGCCAAGACACTGTTCGCTGCCCACCGCCTGCTTTTGTCAGCACCAGTGAGCGGCTGCGGTGTCGCGGAGAGGCCGCACGATGCCGCTCCACCCTGGGCTGTTAGCGGCAGCTCGTTGACCGACAAACTGTGGCGGTACCCTGAGCATACTGCAAAGCTGCTCGGACACGGTACATATCTTAACTGGCAATCTCGGCATGCTTTTTCAACTTGGACACACAAACACAACAACTTGGACACACAAACACAACAACTTGGACACACAAAAAACAGTCGCCATATCGCGCTCGATTGCTGCCACCCGTAGCGTAACGTAACGTTGCTGCCACTCGTAACGCGGGCTGGGGGAGAGCCTCTGGAGGAGGCGGACTGGGCCTCCGTCTGTCGTGTGCTGCCGACCTCGGCTATCGGGCGGGTTGGAAGCGGCGACAGGTCGCCAGACGCCGGATTCCGGTTCGATGACCACGGCCGTTGTACGTCCCGGATGGGATCGTCTGTGGCACAGGGCGACAGGCAGCAGCCGTCTGTGGCACGGGGCGACAGGCGGCGGCCGTCTGTGGCACGGGGCGACAGGCGGCAGCCGTCTGTGGCACGGGGCGACAGGCGGCAGCCGTCTGTGGCACGGGGCGACAGGCAGCAGCCGTCTGTGGCACGGGGCGACAGGCAGCAGCCGTCTGTGGCACGGGGCGACAGGCGGCAGCCGTCTGTGGCACGGGGCGACAGGCGGCAGCCGTCTGTGGCACGGGGCGACAGGCAGCAGCCGTCTGTGGCACGGGGCGACAGGCGGCAGCCGTCTGTGGCACGGGGCGACAGGCAGCAGCCGTCTGTGGCACAGGGCGACAGGCAGCAGCCGTCTGTGGCACGGGGCGACAGGCGGCGGCCGTCTGTGGCACAGGGCGACAGGCAGCAGCCGTCTGTGGCACGGGGCGACAGGCGGCGGCCGTCTGTGGCACGGGGCGACAGGCAGCAGCCGTCTGTGGAACGGGGCGACAGGCGGCAGCCGTCTGTGGCACGGGGCGACAGGCGGCAGCCGTCTGTGGCACGGGGCGACAGGCGGCAGCCGTCTGTGGCACGGGGCGACAGGCGGCAGCCGTCTGTGGCACGGGGCGACAGGCGGCAGCCGTCTGTGGCACGGGGCGACAGGTGGCAGCCGTCTGTGGCACGGGGCGACAGGCAGCAGCCGTCTGCGGCACGGGGCGACGGACGGCAGCCGTCGGAGTCGCACGCCTGCCAGCCCAGTGGCATGCGCCAAGTGAGCCGTTACGCGGCTTTTATGCCGCGGATAACGAGCCACTCGCCAGCTACGGTACTCGTGGCTGTATCGAACGCTTCGTCCGCGGCTGTTCGCGAAGAGGTCATCTGCAGTAAGGCTGCAACGAGAAGCACAACTTTGTATTTGAAGCACGTGTCGTGTTTCGGTCCCTCCGTGCTGCATGCCTTGCGAGTCCAGCGTCAAGTGCGCTGTTCCCACAAGTCCACGGATACCGTGGACTTGTCCACCTCGCCACCGAGTCCTCGAGTTCCGTACGGGTTCAGTACGCTGTTGCTGCGCAGTGCGCTGAAGTTCTATGCGATTTTTATCAGTGCGCTGAAGGTGAAATTTAGTGAATGCATTTATAATGTAACTGGTAATGTATAATGTAAGTGGTAATTATGTGCCGACGCTTTAAATCTGCCGAGACATTGGAATTTATCGGAGAGCGAGGAGATCCCTCCAAGCTATTCCTACGCGTTGAGCCAACTATGCACGGAATCCGGATGCACCAGCAGCCCGCTACAGCGATTCATATGGTGAATCTCGGTGCATTGGCCACAACGGGCGATACACCGACCCAAGTAAGGGCAGATCGAACTGCATCAGTATTGCCCGCCGTATGGTACATTCGTATATTCTCGGCCGTCTTCACGGAAATTGAAAAAAGGCACAATCGACGCGCTAGTATTAAATACCGGGTATTCAATTAAGTCATGTTATCCACCCAACCCAAAGCATCAGCTATAATAATGCGCTCCAAAATCAGCTTAATGCAATAGTTTGTAGCTTCGCAAATGTGTTGTCCCAGCAGCAGCAGGAGCAGGCTTGGATTTCCCTTCGACCTGCTTGTGTATCTGGCGGTGATCAATTTCTATTCATACGATTAGCACAATTTTTGGTGTATCCATAACATCGCACAACATATATTTTGTATTTACGAAGGTTTCAGTACCAATAACCCCTTGGTATGCAATTAAATACCGGAGATCCAGATATAATTTTCTTCTTTGGGGAGTGTTCGCCAGTGCATTACCTATACAGTAATGTACCACAATGAAATATAAACTAGTGTTTGAAACTGGAGAGGATGCCAGTTCGAAGATTGTGTATGGACAGAAAGCATGGTTGCGTGAATTTATTCCACAGAGCAAGCTGGTCCAGAGAGCATTGAACCTTCCAATTGGACAAGGGCAGGACCGTAATCTGAAGCCCATAGCGTTCTGTATGACACACATGCATGGCAGGATGGTTCCTTTCAACCGTATGCAGTTGCTATCCCCGACAGCCATGCTATTGCATTACGATGAGCACAGAGCGAGTTTGAAGTTGGCAAAACCGGCTCTGATTTTGTTTGTCTTTGTGCTGATCAGCATCTCCGGATGGGCATGTGGTGAGCGTCTGAGTGATGCTAAATGTACTGGGCTACTGTCAAGCTGCTCAGCAGCCATTCTACCTACCGGAATGTCTTCCACGCACGGATGTCAATAACGATATCAGATAGACAACACACATTTCCATAATCAGACACAGATGGGAATCCTCCGGTCATGTGGCCGACAGGTCGTCGTTCTGGTTTCGGTATCTTTCGGTGCCGCGAGCTGTCGCCGCATCCGTATTTTTAGCCGGCGAGCAGGCGGGCGCGCTGCCTGATGTGTGCTGTGTTTACCCGAGACGGTACTGCCCAGCTCGATGGCTAGATGGCCGTATCTCAGCGGCGATAACACGTCCGGCCTCTGTCCGCCGCCGAGCGGACTCTCATGTGGCCTGAACACGCCGTAACCAGCCGACTCGTGTCCGTTACGGCCGGCTGTACTGCCCGATGTGGTGTGGAGTGCCGCGAAGGTGGAGGGGCGATGATTGTCCGGCGCTCTACCGAGGCAAAACGCGCCGTTTCCTTATCAACCGGAGACCTTGCTGGCGGCTGCGGCTGCAATGCTGCGATGTCCGGATTTGAGCGCCTGGACGCCCGCCTGGACCAGCCGCCAATGCGTGGCTCTGTCGCAACACGACTGGAATCCCGTTTCTGTCTGACTTTTGTGTGGTACCTTTACCGTGCGGGTAGGTCTGCAGGGTTGTGTCGGGGCGGCGCGTCTGCTGCTCGGCAGCTAATCCATGCCGGACACATTGCTGAGGTCTGCCGCTCGGACAGCGACAGCCGTGGCGGCGGAGTCGGCGCCGCCGGCCCGCCCGCATGCTCTCCAGCGCGTGCGCTGGCCGCGTGTGGACGGCCGGCCAGATCGTGCCGCGGTGGGCGGCCCGGCCCGTGCCCCCGTATCCAGGTCGGGCGGGCAGGGAGGGTAGCTGGCAGCGGTCGTCTCACCAGCGGGACCCACATTCCAGCCGGACGGGCCGGACACAAAGGCAGCCGGCCGGCTCTGTCGGCCGCCACGCCGCGCGCGCCCGCGTAAGCCTGATGTGTGGACCGGACCCCACGTCGTAAAGGACTTTCTCGTGGCTTGCAGGCAGAAATTCGTGGCGGTTATTGAGCGGCGCGGTACCGGCGGCGGCCGCGTGCCGACGCTGGCCGGCCGGCCCGACCGTGCCGGAGCGCGGGGCAGAGGTCAGGTCGGCCGACGGCGGGTAACGAGGCCGGCGGCTGGGCTCGGCCGGCCGCCGCTGATACGGTATCGCGGCGTGGTGCGCGGCCGCCTGCGAGCCGTTATCTGGGCGCCGACAGATGGCGCCGCTGGCGACCACCTGTTCTCGGGTGGCGATCTCTCGCGCGCCGGCCGGTCTCGCGTCCGGCCGCCGCTCTGCCGCTCTGCCGCTCTGCCGCTCTGCCCCTTTGTTCGCGGCAGCGTCGCGCCGCTCTGCCCCGGCCGGCAGTCGTGCCGAATCGATCACTTGCACTGGTGCCACCCCCGCCACCCGTTCTATTCCACATTCCTCGTGTGTTCACACACACACACACGGTGCGACCCGTGCCGCCCGACCGGTCCGGTCCGGTCCGGTTGACTCGGCCGGCCGGCCGGTCGGTCGCTCGCGCTGTTCGGAGGCGGGCCGCGCGACTGCTTTGATGTGCTGTGGGCCGCCTTTGTCGGCTGCGCCGCCGGACACTGGCTCTATGGGAATGACGGTGGCCCCGCTTTATCAGATCCCGCGGTCCGCCCGCCAAGGAGCTGGCGCGCCGCTCCGCACCCGCCTCTCCGCACCCGCCTCCTTATTTCCAGCCGGTGTCGGCGGTCGACCGCATTATGCCACTAATCGAATCTGGCGGCCGGCGTGTTCTGCCGGCCTGTCCACTGCCCGGGGACTGTCCACTGTCCACTGCTGGCCTGTCCACTGTCCACCGCCCACTGTCCACCGACGCCAGTTGGCAATGCGTCGGTCCGGCACAGCGAGGACGGCGGCGAGCCGAGGCCGAACCTGGAATTGTGTGTGTGTGTGTGTGTGTGCCGGTAAATAGCCGCCAGTTTGTGTGTGCTGCCGACCCAGTTCCAGCAGGGCCGCGGGGCGTGACGCTCCGGGCTGTCGGCGGCGGGTGGTCTGGAGCGGTGTTTAGCCCCGAGCGGGCGCTGGCTGGGCTCTCGTGGCATGACGATGGAATGGTCGTCTGTCGACTGACGATGGAATGGTCGTCTGTCGACTGCGGCACGCTGTGCTCGGCCCGTTGGCCCGTTGGCTCGGCGCTCGATGTGTGCTCGGTCGGACCCGCGTCCGACCCGCCGCTCCGCCTCCGACCGTCCGTGCGTCTAATGCACCGCCGCTACTGCCGGCGGCGGCACGGCCAGCACGGGCATCGATCCGGCCGTGGCGCGGCCCCGACGCGGCCGGAAACACGAGAACTGGCGGCACTGTCGGCCGGCTCCATCAGCCGGGCCCTGCTGTGGCCCAGCTGTCATGCATGTGTCAGGACACACCGCTCATCAGCCGGGTCCTGCTGTGGCCCAGCTGTCATGCATGTGTCAGGACACACCGCTCATCAGCCGGGTCCTGCTGTGTCCCAGCTGTCATGCATGTGTCAGGACACACCGCTCATCAGCCGGGCCCTGCTGTGGCCCAGCTGTCATGCATGTGTCAGGACACACCGCTCATCAGCCGGGCCCTGCTGTGGCCCAGCTGTCATGCATGTGTCAGGACACACCGCTCATCAGCCGGGCCCTGCTGTGGCCCAGCTGTCATGCATGTGTCAGGACACACCGCCCATCAGCCGGGTCCTGCTGTGTCCCAGCTGTCATACATGTGTCAGGACACACCGCTCATCAGCCGGGTCCTGCTGTGTCCCAGCTGTCATGCATGTGTCAGGACACACCGCTCATCAGCCGGGTCCTGCTGTGTCCCAGCTGTCATGCATGTGTCAGGACACACCGCTCATCAGCCGGGTCCTGCTGTGGCCCAGCTGTCATGCATGTGTCAGGACACACCGCTCCGTCAGCCGGGTCCTGCTGTGGCCCAGCTGTCATACATGTGTCAGGACACACCGCTCCGTCAGCCGGGTCCTGCTGTGTCCCAGCTGTCATGCATGTGTCAGGACACACCGCTCCGTCAGCCGGGCCCTGCTGTGGCCCAGCTGTCATGCATGTGTCAGGACACACCGCTCCGTCAGCCGGGCCCTGCTGTGGCCCAGCTGTCATGCATGTGTCAGGACACACCGCTCCGTCAGCCTGCTGTGGCCCAGGTGTCATAAAGTCATAAATAAAGTCATAAAGTATTAAGGCTTAATAAGAGCCACAGGGGCCCATCTGGGTTAAGCCTATCCAGAAAAGGTACTAGAAATGTACATACTCTCACCCCAATCAATCCCTTATCCCAAGTTCCTAGGAAGATATATATCCCAGCCTATCTAGCACCACTCACTTGCTACCGCATAACACCCTCAACAATCACAAGCTCCTCCCATCATACCCATCGTGCCACTATAGACAATCTCATCAGCATCACATCCCGAAGGAAGGTGCCGAATCCACTGCTAGGCACACCCCACACAAATTCATAAAGCGTTCAGACTTAATAAGAGACTCACTTGCTATTGCATAATACACTCCACAATTACAAACTCCTCCCATCATACCCATTGTGCTACCATAAACAATCTCATCAGTATCACATCCCGAAGGAAGGTGCTGAATCCACTGCTAGGTACACCCTATATAAAGTTATAAAGCGTTTAGACTTAATAAGAGACACTTGCTATTGCATAACACACTCAACAATTTCAAACTCCTCCCAACTCCCAGCTCCTCCCTGTCGATCAACCCTCCCTGGAATACAGAAAAACAAGCCCCCTATTCTTATAATGATTGTCTATGGAGTTTTTAAAGATGTTCAGTGTGTTGCTACTGACAATGGTCCCTGGCAGCTGGTTCCAGTGTTCTACCACCCTGTTGGTGAAGTTTCCAGCTGGTTCCAGTGTTCTTAACCTTGTCCTGCTGTGATTAACTTTAATTTTGAATTGATGACCTCTAATTGCATCCTTTCTGTTAAATTCAAACATTTCCCTGAGATATCCCTGTTCCTGACCATGAACAAATTTAAAAACCTCGATGAGATCTCCTCTCAGCCTTCTATATCTAAGTGAAAACATTCAATTTCTTCAATCTTTCCTCATATGCCAGGTTGCCTATACCATTAACCATTTGTGTTGCCCTCTTTTGTACTCTCTAAAAGCCAACAATCTTTCTCATAACTAGGGGACCAAGCTTGGACACAGTATTCCAAATGTGGCCTGACATATGCACAGTAAAGCTTCCTAATGACCTCCTCACTTTTGTATGACACATTCCTCTGTATTGCCCCAAGCATTCTTAGTGCCTTCTTCCTGGCTTCTTTGGTCTGTTCTGATGCCCCCAATTTTGTGTTCAAAATAACACCTAAGTCCTTCTCCTGCTGAGTCACAGATAGTACTTGGCCACCCATCAAGTATGGAGCCTTCATATGCTGCCTACCTACATGCATGACTTTGCACTTATCAAAATTAAACTTCATTTGCCATTTTTCGGACCACTTCACTAGCTCGTCTAAGTCTTTCTGCAGCAAAACCTGCTCATTGTGCCCTGTTATTGCCCTAAAGATCTTCAAATCATCCGCAAATTTCAAAACCTTACTGCTTAGGCCACATTCAATGCTATTCACATATATAATGAACAATAGTGGCCCTAGTACCGACCCCTGGGGGACTCCACTAAGAACATTTTGCCATGATGACTTTGTACCATTTAGCATCACTCTGCTGTCTATCTGAAAGCCACAACTCTATCCATTTTAGCATGCTACCTGCAATACCATGGACCTGAAGCTGCATCATTAACCGTGTATGGGGTACCTTGTCAAAGGCCTTACTAAAGTCAAGATATGCTACATCAACCTGATTTCCCTGATCAAATTGTTCTGTAGCAAAATTCAAAAAGTCCAATAGATTTGTGAGACACGATCGCCCTTTTCTAAACCCATGTTGAGTATCTTGAATCAATCTGTTTCCTTCCAGAAAACTAACTATTCTATCCTTGATAATTGATTCGAGTACCTTGCAGACTAGGGATGTGAGGCTTACTGGCCTATAGTTTTCAACTTTCCCTCTTTCTCCTTTCTTGAAAATATGAACTACATTTGCCCTTTTCCAATCTGTTGGAATTTCATTTTGTGAAACTGGTCTACAAAATATTATACTAAGTGGAATTGCCACTTCCTCTTCAGCTTCCCGCAATACCCTAGCATAAATTCCAGCAGGTCCTGCTGCCTTGTTTGGCTTTATTTTTCTGATATAATTGAAAACAATATCACTATCAATGAAATCAACATCGTGTATCTGATCACCTGTCACTGAACTGTGGTTCACGGTTGGCAGATCAGTCACATCCTCCACTGTAAACACTGATTTAAACTGCTTGCTCAGCTCCTCAACCATCTCACCATCCTCACTCAATATAGTCCCATTTACTTCCAGTGAACCAATTGACCAACCAGGGGGACATATCCGGTTCGGCCTGGGCGCCCGCAGCCAGGACTCTGGCTTCTTGGAGCTGGGCTCTGTCGGCTTTTCGTCCACCGAGCGTCTTGTCCAGTGATCGGTGGCCGAGCGGCTCGTCCAATGATCGGTGGCCGAGCGGCTCGTCCGGTAATCAGTGATGGAGCGGCTCGTCCAGTGGTCTGTGATTGAGCGGCTCGTCCGGTGGTCGGTGGCCGAACGACTCGTCCGGCGATCTATGATCGAGCGGCTCGTCCGGTAATCAGTGATAGAGCGGCTCGTCCGGTAATCAGTGATGGAGCGGCTCGTCCAGTGGTCTGTGATTGAGCGGCTCGTCCGGTGGTCGGTGGCCGAACGACTCGTCCGGCGATCTGTGATCGAGCGGCTCATCCGGTAATCGGTGAGAGCGGCTCGTCCAGTGATGGGCGACCGAGCGGCTCGTCCAGTGACTGAATGTAACTGAATGCCGCATCGGGGCGGTCTCCGCAACCAATGTTGACACTGTCATGCGTGTGTCAGGACACACCGCGGTAGACACAAGCTGACGGGCACACAAGCTCAATCAGCGGGGCCCAGCAGGACAGGGCTGATGTGTGTCAGGGCTCATGCATGTGTCAGGGCACATCGCTCTGGACGCATGCTGAGGAATCCCCATAGCCGGTAGTTACTGCATTGCGTTAGGTCTTTGGCGTCACGTTGGCTGTATTTGACCTTTGGACTGTCTGGGGATGCTCCCAGCTGTGGCCCTGTGGCCAACTCAATAACATGTATTCTGCACCATACACAGTACGTCGCTTCACCACCTATGGGGTCATTATACTTATGAGTTTTATTGCTACCTTGAGACCCTGGCTCTGTACTGAGGATTTGTCTAGCCTTGCACGGAACCCATTAGTCATCATGTGGCCATTTCGGGCGGCCAAGCTTGGCGTTCTGCCGGACGCCAGCTCCGCGTTCTGTGGAGATGTTCTCCCCGATGACCGTCAACGCCGTCAACACTCCGAAATAATGCTCCCAATGGAAGCTCGAATGGGCACAACCCAGCAGCAGCCTATAAAGCCTAGACCTAGACTACAGCCACAGCTCCTTGCAAGTATTAGTGCTGACATACAAGTAGTGGCCAGGGGAGTAGGTAATGGTGTCGTTATGTGTGCAGGATCGTACATCATCAGGCTGTACCCAATTCGTAGGTAGTTACAAGACTACCTGTCAGCACACCAGCCCGATGTCCCGGTTTTCCAGTCTCTTTAACCGACGTTAAAGTATTGGTGTTGTGTTCGGTGTGGGATGTCGAAAACACAACGAGATTGTGTTGAAATTCGTTAGGAAAACGAGGGGGCCGCGGTAGCTCAGTCGGTAGAGCGTCGGACTCTTGGTTGCAAGATTGTGGGTTTTAATCTCACAAGCGATGGCATTTACCGAGTCCACTCGCGACCAATCGGCGTGAGAGGTTGGTGACGCTATATGACATAGCGGTTGAATGCGTCGTAAAATATCCCAAGGTTCTGTTAGGAAAACGATGCCTTTTAGTACCTCTGAAATCAATCTGAAGCCGATATGGTACCTTGAACCTGACTTGGCTTTGTTCTTTCTGAGAATAGCCATGTATACACTATCAGCAACTGGTATTGTGCCGCAGGCCACTCCAGATAGCCACACTGACTGACATTGTGCGTCGATACGTTCTCGCATCAGTATCCACAATCATGCCCAAATGTAAGTATGCTGTTAGCACGAGGCACGACTGCCAAATGATGCATCTCGGAGCTCGACGTGAACAATCGATTCGGACTCATTAGGTAGTATGTTCCACCAATTTGTCCGGCACGACAGAAACAGACGTGTCACTGCCTCCAACTTCGGACTGGGGTGCACTGACGAGGGAGGGTCTGCACCAGTTGTCCGACTCGCCATGGCCTCCCGTGGCGGTATCGCGTGTCGTTGTTGGCGCGCGCGGGCCAACGGCCGGTCCGGCACCAATGCGCGAGCGAGGGGAGGGCTGAGGGAGGAGCGGGGGGGGAGCTCGGCCGGTAGACGACCACGGACACTCGTGATCGATGGCGAGCGTGCTCATGATGACTGTGTGCCGGCGGACCGCTGCGGTGTGCCGATCACGTGTGGTGCCGACCCGCAGCCGGCGTGGGGCCTGCTCGTGTGTCGCAAGCCCGTCTCTACCGGCGTGTGCCGACTTCGGCGTCTGTACGCCGGCTGGCTCGGCGTCTGTACGGCGGCTGGCTCTGTGTGGACCCGGCGTCTGTACGGCGGCTGGCTCTGTGTGGACCCGCCGGCGGGCCAAAGGTCGTGCTGGCGCGCCGTGCTCTGCCGGCCAGTCGGCGCGGTTTTCCGTCGCGGCGCACCCCTCCGCTCCGCCGTCGGCCGCCGGCGGCGCGCCACTCAGCCCATCAGCCGGCGCTGATATTGGGTTTCCGTGTCGCCCTGTCCCGGCCCGGCCCGGCCTGGCGAGGAAATGGCGCCACGGATGGCTCGGGGACGGCCAGTGGCGGAAACCGAGGTATTGGCGCCGCCTGGTGGTGGTGATAGTTGTCGTGGTTCCCTCACAGTAAGGTGCGATAATGGCTACCACTTGTGCAAACATATATTCCGGGCTCAGGGGCGCATCAACTGCCATTGGGTATGCGGCTCAAACATATGCAGGTACGCCGTCATCTCCATTCTACTCCCTTCATCTCTCTTCTCGTGCCTACCAAAGGGTCCAAAAAATGTACACTGTCACCCCTTCTAGCCCTACCAAACAGGATCCAAACATATATATAACGTCATTCCCCTTATAGCCCTACCAAACATGGTAAAAATATACACCGTCATCCCCTTCTAGCCCTGCTAAACAGGGTCCAAACATATGCACCGTCATCCTCCTAGCCATACCAAACAGGGTCAAATCATATACTCCGGCATCTTGCTTCTAGTCCTGCCAAGCAGACATATCCCCACGCTCGACAAATGGCGCCTCTATGCCTCCTCATGCCAATTTCGGAGCACACTACTGTACGCATTCGCATGGCCCGTAATACACCATAGCCACACGTGACAAAACAACACGAAACCATATACGCACATACGCCCAAGCACCCCCCCCACCCGTGCGGCAATGCACGTTGTTATCACATGTGGACCACATGCGCCCCGTGGTGCCAGCTGTGTAGACGGGTCTGGTTCCACGGCCACCGTCGGCGCGGTGTCGACTTGACACGAGACGGTGTCGGCTCGTCTGGCGCCGGTTCGCCACCCTTCGCCCGTGCTCCGGGCACTACAGGAACGGCCGCCGATAGCCTGTCAGGCTGGCGTCATGCTCTGGCCGTCACTGGCGTCATGCTCTGGCCGCCACTGACGTCATGCTCTGGTCGCCACTGACGTCATGCTCTGGCCGCCACTGGCGTCATGCTCTGACCGCCACTGGCGTCATGCTCTGGCCGCCACTGGCGTCATGCTCTGGCCGCCACTGGCGTCATGCTCTGGCCGCCACTGGCGTCATGCTCTGGCCGCCACTGATAACCATTATGGTCGTATGAGTCATCTATTTCTAGCGTCTCTTGACATGCATGCTCCACCTTGCGTATTGTGATGCACGAGTATCTGTTAGCACAATTCCAGGTAAGATGTTATCTATGATTATCAGTTGATATGGATATATATTTTATATCGTTGTCGCTAATAGTTACCCTAAATTATATCTCAAAACAAAGGGTAGTTGCGGTAGGTACGCTGTGATCATAATTTAAAATTTAAAATTTAAAAATTATCATAATTAAAAATATCATAATTAAAATTTAAATTATCATAATTTGTTTGAAACAAATTATTAATTTTTCAGGACGTTATGTTGTGGCATCGTTTCCGTGGTCAATTTCGACATCCACTGTACTCGTTCGACATCCACACCTAACGAAAACCATTATTTTAACACTGTGCTCTGGCCGCCACTGGCGTATGCCTGGCCGCCACTGACGTCATGCTCTGGCCGCCACTGGCGTCATGCTCTGGCCGCCACTGGCGTCATGCCCTGGCCGCCACTGGCGTCATGCCCTGGCCGCCACTGGCGTCATGCTCTGGTCGCCACTGGCGTCATGCTCTGGCCGCCACTGTCGTCATGCTCTGGCCGCCACTGACGTCATGCTCTGGCCGCCACTGACGTCATGCTCTGGCCGCCACTGGCGTCATGCTCTGGCCGCCACTGGCGTCATGGCCTGGCCGCCACTGGCGTCATGCCCTGGCCGCCACTGGCGTCATGCCCTGGCCGCCACTGACGTCATGCTCTGGTCGCCACTGGCGTCATGTTCTGGCCGTCACTGCTCATGCTCTGGCCGCCACTGACGTCATGCTCTGGCCGCCACTGGCGTCATGCTCTGGCCGCCACTGGCGTCATGCTCTGGCCGCCACTGACGTCATGCTCTGGCCGCCACTGGCGTCATGCTCTGGCCGCCACTGACGTCATGCTCTGGCCGCCACTGGCGTCATGCTCTGGCCGCCACTGGCGTCATGCCCTGGCCGCCACTGGCGTCATGCCCTGGCCGCCACTGGCGTCATGCTCTGGCCGCCACTGGCGTCATGCTCTGGCCGCCACTGACGTCATGCTCTGGCCGCCACTGTCGTCATGCTCTGGCCGCCACTGACGTCATGCTCTGGCCGCCACTGACGTCATGCTCTGGTCGCCACTGGCGTCATGTTCTGGCCGCCACTGTCGTCATGCTCTGGCCGCCACTGACGTCATGCTCTGGCCGCCACTGACGTCATGCTCTGGCCGCCACTGACGTCATGCTCTGGCCGCCACTGACGTCATGCCCTGGCCCACTGCGTCATGCTCTGGCCGCCACTGGCGTCATGCTCTGGCCGCCCGCCACTGTCGTCATGCAGCCGCCACTGGCGTCATGCTCTGGTCGCCACTGGCGTCATGCTCTGGCCGCCACTGACGTCATGCTCTGGCCGCCACTGGCGTCATGCTCTGGCCGCCACTGGCGTCATGCTCTGGCCGCCACTGACGTCATGCTCTGGCCGCCACTGACGTCATGCTCTGGCCGCCACTGACGTCATGCTCTGGCCGCCACTGGCGTCATGCTCTGGCCGCCACTGGCGTCATGCTCTGGCCGCCACTGGCGTCATGCTCTGGCCGCCACTGGCGTCATGCTCTGGCCGCCACTGGCGTCATGCTCTGGCCGCCACTGGCGTCATGCTCTGGCCGCCACTGACGTCATGCTCTGGCCGCCACTGGCGTCATGCTCTGGCCGCCACTGGCGTCATGCTCTGACCGCCGCTGGCGCCCGGTCGTGCCGCTTCGGTGTGTTGTGTGGCTGGCTGTGTCCTCGCCTGTCGCCATTGTGGCTGTGTTGCACAGTCACCAGCGCCCCGCGCGGTGGTTGAGTGGCGCCGCCGCCGCCGTCACCACTGCCGTGCCGCCCGACCGGTGCCGGGCAGGTGGTGAGCCGCCGCCGCAGCCGCAGCAGCCGCAGCAGCAGCGGTGTGACACTCCACGCACAAAGCCGCCGCTGGACATGACCTCCACCGACCTGCCTCGTCGCGGCCGTCTTTGTCAGCTGCCGGCCGCGGCCGGCCGGCGCGGTGGTGGGGGTTGCTGGCCGGCGCCGTGGTGGAGGCGGCCGGCCGGCCCTGTGGTGGATGCGGCGGGCCGGTGCGGTGGTGGGTGCGTGTCGCGCCAGTGCCGGCTCGTCTCGATTCTGCCGTACCGCTGTTGGCTGCGTTCCGCGCCGCTAGCCCCACTCCGTGCAGCTCCGTGCCTTGCTCCGTTGCGCGATGCAGCCCCGCTCTCCTTGGCAGCGCTAACACAGCTCTCTTCAGCGGCGCCAGCCCCGCTCTCTCCAGTGGCGCCAGCCCCCCCCCCTCTCTCTCTCTCTCTCCAGTGGCGCCAGCCCCGCTCTCTTTAGCGGCGCGATCCCCTCTGTCTTCAATGGCGCCAGTCCCGTTATCTTTAGTGGCGCCAACCCAGCTCTCTTCAGCGGCGCCAGCCTCGCTCTCTTCAGCGGCGCCAGCCCAGCTCTCATCCGTGGCGCCAACCCCGCTCCAATCCGTGGCGCCAGTTCCGCTCCCTCTTTCAGCGCCAGTACCGTTCTCTGAAGTGGCGCCAGCTCTGTTGCCCAGCGACGCAGCGACGTGGAGGCGCTGCGGAACGGACGCGCCACGATCGGCGCCGATATTAATTGGCCGGCCGGCCGGCGGCGATCTCACGGCGTGCACCGGCGTGGCCGGCCGTTGCTCGGAATGGCACTGGCGCGTGAAAGGCACCGGTCGAGTTGATATGCCGCCGGCGACGGGCAACGGCCACGCCGGTGTCCGCTGTGGGCTCCGATCGGCAGTGGCGGCCGGTGACCGTTGGCGACGCCCAGTGATCGTGTTGACGATGTTGGCAGTGGCCGCTTCTGCTGCCGGTGGCAGTAGTGACCACGTTGACGATGTGGGCAGTGGTCGCCACTGCCGATCGTTGTGGCGATCGGCAGTGGCGACCACTGCCGTCATCGATCATCGATCGTTGCCCACACGTTGACGATGTGGGCAGACGCGGCAGTGGTCGCGTCTGCCGCCGGGTACGAGCGGTGAGTACGTTCAAGATGTGGGGAGTGGCCACGAATGCCGCCGGGAACAGAGCCGACACAAATACTGACCCAGAGAAAGCTGATTCGCGACATAAGACCGTGTCTTTGCTGGATGAAGGTGGATCAGTCACCAATCAGAAGTAACCAATTGTCGATTCGTGTCACCAACAGGCGACATGTTCACTGGTGTGGGACTGTTGGGTCGTGTCACCAACTGGCGACATGTTCACTGGTGTAGGACTGTTGGGTCGTGTCACCAACTGGCGACATGTTCACTGGTGTGGGACTGTTGGGTCGTGTCACCAACTGGCGACATGTTCACTGGTGTGGGACTGTTGGGTCGTGTCACCAACTGGCGACATGTTCACTGGTGTGGGACTGTTGGGTCGTGTCACCAACTGGCGACATGTTCACTGGTGTAGGACTGTTGGGTCGTGTCACCAACTGGCGACATGTTCACTGGTGTGGGACTGTTGGGTCGTGTCACCAACTGGCGACATGTTCACTGGTTTGTCACCAACTGGCGACATGTTCACTGGTGTGGGACTGTTGGGTCGTGTCACCAACTGGCGACATGTTCACTGGTGTGGGACTGTTGGGTCGTGTCACCAACTGGCGACATGTTCACTGGTGTGGGACTGTTGGATCGTGTCACCAACTGGCGACATGTTCACTGGTGTGGGACTGTTGGGTCGTGTCACCAACTGGCGACATGTTCACTGGTGTAGGACTGTTGGGTCGTGTCACCAACTGGCGACATGTTCACTGGTGTGGGACTGTTGGGTCGTGTCACCAACTGGCGACATGTTCACTGATGTGGGACTGTTGGGTCGTGTCACCAACTGGCGACATGTTCACTGATGTGGGACTGTTGGGTCGTGTCACCAACTGGCGACATGTTCACTCGTGCGGGACTGTTGGATCGTGTCACCAACTGGCGACATGTTCACTCGTGCGGGACTCAGAACGGTGAGCACCAGGCCGAATTCGCCGGTTGATGGACTCGATAGAAGGCTCGCCTTGGAGATGTCGCCAATGGGACTGATTTATTTCATTGTACGGTGCGTTGAATGGAGTATCTGGGCCTGTGGTTGGTTGGTTGGTTAGTGCTACAGACCGCTTGATAGCCAGTTACCGCCGACGTTCTGCAAATTGGTTATTCGAGGCATGCCATATGTCCCCTACTGGCCGAGTTGAAGTGTAACAAGCTCACGGTACACACGCTTCTGGCAATGCTCGCATGGAATTCACCACTCTGGTGACTTACTGGACAAGTGAAGAACTCCGGTAGTCTCTCTTAGGAACACTTAGTCAAGTGAAGAACTCCGGCAATCTATATAAGGAACGCACTTGCCCCCTGGGCATTGGGGCAGACCTCTGATGGCGTGCTGTATGCGGTGTTCGTGTTTGTTTCCGCATTGTGTAACGAGACGGAAGTACGCTTGGGAAAAAGTCGACGGAACGTCGGCCGCTGGACCGATAACACTCGGCTCGATTATCCGTACAATCGCCGGTTTATCAGAACTGGAATGTGTTCACTTTCTGCCGGATGTGTGGTCGACTGCGCTATTTTCTGCAGCGGATTGGGTTGTTGAGGTGACGTTTTCCCCTCTACATAATGCTCATTGCGTGGTCTTGTGGATCTTTTCGGGCGGCATATATGGCTGATCGCGTCTTGGTTGCTCCATCCGATTTTCTTTTGATGTCCATAAATAACTCATGCTTGAAGGTTTCCTACTACGCTGATCCGCCAGTCGGATCTTCAGCTCATTGTCCTGCCATTCGGAGTTTGGTAGGGAATGGCAAAGTTCCATGCCGAAGTTATGTGCTCTATTTCCAGTGCACGGTTTGCTTTCATCCTGGTCACTCGTGCATGCTAATCGTTTCTTTTTTGGTACTATCATTTGGTTGCGTGTCAAGTGTCTTGCATCACAACCTATTTCGGCCAAATCTTTGTCGGAAGTGGTGATGTGTCAAAATAGTGCCCTCTCGTTTCGTGTGTACGTTCTACATCGGACGATCATCACTGGCATCGCCATGGCGTCTCGATGCCGCTTGGCAGTCTGATCGTTGACAGCTAGTGTTGTTTGTTTATGATTCTACCGCGTTCGTACTGGTAGTACCAGCGACACCACGGGCAACAAATGTACAAAAATCTACCCGAGGTCGTTGCACTACTGTGGAGGCATTTCGAGTGTGGTCGTGGTCGTTGCACTCCGTGACATTCACCTCGATTGCGTTGTGATTGCCAAGCCGGACAGGTTGCGGCATCAGCCGAGCTGCCCCTCAGATCCTCAGGCCAGGGTGGTTGACCCTGCCGCCGACATGGCATGCGCTGTCAGACAGTCGGCGGCGAGCCAGAATTGTGCTCGCCGTGGCCGTCCCGCCGGATGTCCGCCATTCCCACGGTCGGTCCGGCCACGTGACCGGGTGCGGTGTGAAAGCTGTTGGTGTGGCGTTCGCACGGCGGCGGCTCGTGTTTCTGCGGCGCCGCTCGGCGGCAGGCCGGCCAGGTCAGCAGCTGTGTCGCCACCTGTGGGCGGTGTTTTCCGACAGGTTTTGTCGCCGACGTGTTCGGCGGTCGAGCCCCGGTCTGACCCGGCGCAGGTGGGGCTGCTTCTCATCCGTGTCGTCATTTGGGTGACGTATATTTCGACAAGGGAGCCCGGTGAAATGTCACTGACATGCCCGCCATGGTCCGGTGTCTGGGGGCAGAGCTGAATAAATGGATTCACGCTGTCCAGGGCTGACTTGATCGACGTGGCCTGCCTCGTTCCCATCTGGCGCCACTACAGCACACATCACACCAGAACAATCGTGAATCCGATGGATGAGCTTTTTGACTGCTTGTGAAACCTACGACTCTGAGTGCTTGTTTTGTATGGGGAGGGTGGGGGGTTACACAAAAGACCCCGCTTTGTTTATTCAAATCCTCGGCTGACTTCGGAAAGTGTGCATGCATCTAATCCTATGGTGGACGGTGGTATCCGGTCGGCGTCTATCTCTGACCGAAGTCTGTCGGCGCGCACCACTGTCCGATGTGGTGCGGTCACGTGCGACGGCACTGCACTCTGTCGGTCCCCACCGCACGCCTCAGTCGGTCCCCACCACACGCCTCAGTCGGTCCCCACCACACGCCTCTGTCGGTCCCCACCACACGCCTCAGTCGGTCCCCACCGCACGCCTCAGTCGGTCCCCACCACACGCCTCTGTCGGTCCCCACCACACGCCTCTGTCGGTCCCCACCACACGCCTCTGTCGGTCCCCACCACACGCCTCAGTCGGTCCCCACCACACGCCGCAGTCGGTCCCCACCGCACACCTCAGTCGGTCCCCACCACACGCCTCTGTCGGTCCCCACCATACGCCTCAGTCGGTCCCCACCACACGCCTCTGTCGGTCCCCACCACACGCCTCTGTCGGTCCCCACCACACGCCTCAGTCTGTCCCCACCACACGCCTCTGTCGGTCCCCACCACACGCCTCTGTCGGTCCCCACCACACGCCTCTGTCGGTCCCCACCACACGCCTCTGTCGGTCCCCACCACACGCCTCTGTCGGTCCCCACCACACGCCTCAGTCGGTCCCCACCACACGCCTCTGTCGGTCCCCACCACACGCCTCTGTCGGTCCCCACCACACGCCTCAGTCGGTCCCCACCACAGGCCGCAGTCGGTCCCCACCGCACGCCTCAGTCGGTCCCCACCACACGCCGCAGTCGGTCCCCACCGTCGGTCCCCACCACGCCTCTGTCGGTCCCCACCACACGCCTCAGTCGGTCCCCACCACAGGCCTCTGTCGGTCCCCACCACACGCCTCTGTCGGTCCCCACCACACGCCTCAGTCGGTCCCCACCACACGCCTCTGTCGGTCCTCACCACAGGCCTCAGTCGGTCCCCACCACACGCCGCAGTCGGTCCCCACCACAGGCCTCAGTCGGTCCCCACCACAGGCCTCAGTCGGTCCCCACCACAGGCCTCTGTCGGTCCCCACCACACGCCTCAGTCGGTCCCCACCACACGCCTCAGTCGGTCCCCCCACAGCCCAGTCGGTCCCCACCACAGGCCTCTGTCGGTCCCCACCACAGGCCTCTGTCGGTCCCCACCACACGCCTCTGTCGGTCCCCACCACAGGCCTCTGTCGGTCCCCACCACAGGCCGCAGTCGGTCCCCACCACACGCCGCAGTCGGTCCCCACCACAGGCCTCAGTCGGTCCCCACCACAGGCCGCAGTCGGTCCCCACCACACGCCGCAGTCGGTCCCCACCACACGCCTCAGTCGGTCCCCACCACAGGCCGCAGTCGGTCCCCACCACACGCCGCAGTCGGTCCCCACCACAGGCCGCAGTCGGTCCCCACCACACGCCTCAGTCGGTCCCCACCACAGGCCTCAGTCGGTCCCCACCACAGGCCGCAGTCGGTCCCCACCACAGGCCGCAGTCGGTCCCAACCAGTGATAAATTATTCGTGAAATAGGGTGGAATATACCACTTACTGACCACTGAATAGACATCCTTCCCAAAAAATGTATCGGCATATTGGTTCCTGGTGCGTGTTGATGAAATCGTCATGCCTTCTGTCTAACCGTATCCCGTTTCTAAGTATCATACTTATGCTCAATATAACGGATCTGGGATCGTGAAACCGAACATCATGTAGCGCAATTTCAAGTAAATGGATTACCTATGGTGTGCTATGTTAATCAATACCGGTTTATAGCTCAGGTGTTTGTATCATCGTCGTTGATATCGATATCCCCCAATTAGGTGCCTCTCCAAACACGCAAAACTGGTACAGTCATATGTACTCAATTGTCTCAAAACTGGGTTTGAAAGATTTCACAAGTATTTGAACTAACATTATTTCCGTGGCGATTTTGACATCCTGCTGTACACGTTTCGACATCTCACACCTAACGAAAAACCATTATTTTAACACTGGTCCCACCACACGCCGCAGTCGATCCCCACCATACGCCTCTGTCGGTCCCCACCACAAGCCGCAGTCTGCACTGGCCACTCTGAACTGACCGGCCGACAACCTGTCCTGCATCCGACACTACGATTTGGACCGCTGAGCTGTTGTGGCCGTGCGCTGCCATATGCGCTGTCATATGCCGGTTTCCCCGGCCTGAGTCAGCAGAGGTTAACTGACGAAATTTCTCGCCCCCGTCACGACGAATGCCTGACAGCGGACTTGTATGTCCGCCGGGTTGTTTTGTCACTGGTGACGTCATCTGTCAGGCTGGTCCATGGGCGCTATATGACCTGTGCAGTCGATGCGCCCCTAAACCACAATACCTAACTGTCAGGCTGGTCCGTCATCAGCGTGCCGGTATAGTGGAGGCGACCTGCGCTCCCGGACAGTCGGCGTTGCTCCTGTCTGGATATGTACACCAGCTGCGCGTGGCTAAGAACTAAGTGGAGCAGCCGCGCTCGCTGTTGGCTCCGCTCGTCGCACTCCTCCCCGGTCCAACAAACACTGGACTGTTGTCAGCGCGGACTCGGGTGCGTGCCTGCGCTCGCGCGCGACCGGCAGCTCAGGCCCGACCACCACGTGTCCGTGCTAGTCGCGAGTGATCAGCGCGATAAGCGGCGCCGCTTATCGCCGGCACCGTTCCAGTGCGCCGCCGACCCCGTGCGGCAGGCGCGTGCGGCACCGTGTCGACATCACGCGGCCACACGAGGTCGGCCGGCCCGGTCGGGACTGGGTCGGGCCACCATGTTACGCCTGTGCGGCAGCGGCCTTTGTCAGGCCCGAGTCCCTGGTCCCGCCTGGGACGGCAGCGGCCTTTGTCAGGCCCGAGTCCCTGGTCCCGCCTGGGACGGCAGCTGCTGCGCTGGGTCAGCGCCAGCACGTGGTATCGATCGTTCCCAGTCATGTTTCTTGATTCGTCCAATCCCATATCGCCGCCGAACATTAGACTAGGTGTCGTTCTTACCGACCATTTCCCAAATAAGCATTACCACGCACTCAATGTCTACCGATCGGTTGTCGATGCGCTCCAAACCCAAATAACTAACTAACTAATATCCACCGATCAGGTCATGTTTAATGCAAACTGGTCAGCAGCATGGCAAAAAGTGGCTCTCGTTAGGTCCGCTTCGTTTTCATGGCTGGTTTCTGTCTGCCTGTTGCGAAGGTCGTATGGTGTGTACCGTTGGCATAGTTCCCATTCAAACTGTCTTAACTACTGGTGATTTTGGGGAAGCAAAAAAACACACTTCGAACTGATACATATGCCATGCGTTCATTCTAGGTTTCGACTAGGTCATTGCATAGCATAGCATTCTTGCTCTAAGCATCACAGGCATCTGGACAAGCTCGAGCTCTCGTTCACCTATCGCTGACAGTGACCTGGCGCTGTCTGTGCCGCCACTGGTGACCTGGCGCTGTCTGTGCCGCCACTGGCGGTCTGACGCTCCCTGTGCCGCCACTGGTGACCTGGCGCTGTCTGTGCCGCCACTGGTGACCTGGCGCTGTCTGTGCCGCCACTGGCGGTCTGACGCTCCCTGTGCCGCCACTGGTGACCTGGCGCTGTCTGTGCCACCACTGGCGGTCTGACGCTCCCTGTGCCGCCACTGGTGACCTGGCGCTGTCTGTGCCGCCACTGGTGACCTGGCGCTGTCTGTGCCGCCACTGGTGACCTGGCGCTGTCTGTGCCGCCACTGGTGACCTGGCGCTGTCTGTGCCACCACTGGTGATCTGGCGCTGTCTGTGCCGCCACTGGTGATCTGGCGCTGTCTGCGCCACGACTGGTGATCTGGCGACGTTAACTGCGCGTCTCGAAATATTGTCTCATAATTAGTTGCGTAGTACTGCATCATAATTCTACTGAATTATATTGTGTTAAGCCATATTGTACGACATGGTATTGTACAGCAGTCACAAATTAGTAAACTTTAGCGTGTTGTAGTAAATATATATTGTTGTCATCAATGTATGTTGTAATATTGCACTGTACCGTTGTTGCCAGTGTGCTGCACACTGTCAGTAGCCTCTCTGAAATGACAGCTTGCTCGGCAGATCAAGTACTCGCTGCTGGACGAGCGAGACATCAACCTGGTGCAGCAGTATGTGTTCGAGGCGCGGCTCGAGATCGATCGTAACGGCAACGGCGCCAGCATCTTCGCGTGGTGCTACGACATCAACCGGGGCCGCAGCTCCGGCCAGTACGTCCACGGCATGCTCTGGTGAGAAAAGTTTCGGGCAGGTCGAGCGTCGAACCGGCACCCAGTGCATTCTCATTCCCACGCCTTGTTGTCACGTACTTAGCGGTAAAGTGTACTTTTCTCTGCCCGACCTGGACTCATGTTATTTTGAAGTTCATGTAATGATTACACAGTCAGTAGGTCGAGCCCTGTCAATTCTTCAGAACATCGGCAATGCAAATCAATTCGTAAATATCAACTCGCTTCAAGTTAATTTAATTATTGTAACGACATACCCGCACCACGTCAGCCTCCTAACAACATCAGTGCAGCGGACATGGCGGTATTTGTGGCTGACCTTGGTGTGACAGCCGACCCCGATTGTGGACAACGTTAGCGTACCTGGGCCTCCATCTGCCTCCGTCTGCCTCTCGACTGAGGTACGTTGCGCCAACCGGGCCGCGCAACGGAATGCGACATCCGATTAAACGGCGGAACCGGCATGTAGTGTTTGCCGGACGCATCTTGAAGTCGCATACCGCGTCAGACATCGTGTGAATACACACGGTCCGGTCAGCGCCGACGCACACTTGGCAGTGATCATCGCCCCTGAGCCCCGGGTACGGTGGTGCATGCATTTCCGGTGCGAGGTCTCGCCGTCGCCCCGGCTCTCCGGCGGCTCATTGTCTCACGCCGGCCAGACGGATGGAGTCGCCCGGACGGCCGGCCACCCGGAGAATGCTGTTCAGCAGACCCTCCACCAAGCTGTTCAACGACGTGTTCGCCATGTTTGGCACCGTCTTCCGGCTTAGGCCCGGATTCCTATGTCCATTTTGGATGTGTCCATTTACTTTGTGAGACAAACAAGTAGTTGAGGGAAACCGTCCCGAGCCGCTCCAGCGTTCCGATTCCACGTGACACGGGCAGAGTGTGCCGGTGTGTTGTTTGTGTGCCGTGTTGACAGCCGTTGTCGGCTGCGCTGGGAGTCGGCCGGCCCACCGTGCCCATTCCGGCCGGCCCGACACGGGCCCTACGCACGGTCACGGAGCGGCGCACTGCCGCTCCACATCACGTGCCGTTGTCGTTGTCGCCGCTGTCGCCGCTGTCGGGACGGCGCGTTGCCACTGTGCGGTCGGTACACGCGTGTCACCACGTCTGCCGCCGTCCTGCTGCTGCCGCCGGTAGCCTGGTTGGTTGGTTATTGGTTTTACGACACGTCGACCGTTGAATCATGTAGCGTCGCCAATCTCTCACACCGATTGGTCGCGGGCTACATCATGGTGCTGCTCCTGTCCTGCTGCTGCCGCCGGTAGTCTGGTGTCGCTACATCATGGTGCTGCTCCTGTCCTGCTGCTGCCGCCGGTAGTCTGGTGTCGCTACATCATGGTGCTGCTCCTGTCCTGCTACTGCCGCCGGTAGTCTGGTGTCGCTACATCATGGTGCTGCTCCTGTCCTGCTGCTGCCGCCGGTAGTCTGGTGTCGCTACATCATGGTGCTGCTCCTGTCCTGCTGCTGCCGCCGGTAGTCTGGTGTCGCTACATCATGGTGCTGCTCCTGTCCTGCTGCCCGGTAGTCTGGTGTCGCTACATCATGGTGCTGCTCCTGTCCTGCTGCTGCCGCCGGTAGTCTGGTGTCGCTACATCATGGTGCTGCTCCTGTCCTGCTGCTGCCGCCGGTAGTCTGGTGTCGCTACATCATGGTGCTGCTCCTGTCCTGCTGCCGCCTGTAGTCTGGGTCGCTACATCATGGTGCTGCTCCTGTCCTGCTGCTGCCGCCGGTGGTCGGGTGTCGCTACATCATGGTGCTGCTCCTGTCCTGCTGCTGCCGCCGGTAGTCTGGTGTCGCTACATCATGGTGCTGCTCCTGTCCTGCTGCCGCCGGTAGTCTGGTGTCGCTACATCATGGTGCTGCTCCTGTCCTGCTGCTACCGCTGGTAGTCTGGTGTCGCTACATCATGATGCTGCTCCTGTCCTGCTGCTGCCGCCGGTAGTCTGGTGTCGCTACATCATGGTGCTGCTCCTGTCCTGCTGCTGCCGCTGGTAGTCTGGTGTCGCTACATCATGATGCTGCTCCTGTCCTGCTGCTGCCGCCGGTAGTCTGGTGTCGCTACATCATGATGCTGCTGCTGCCGCCGGTAGTCTGGTGTCGCTACATCATGCTGCTGCTTCCCCACTGACGTTGCTCAAGCCGCGCGAACTATTGCCGTCTGGCCGTCAAGTACGACAAGTCATCGAAAAGTTGATCTTTGTGATTCGGAGTGGCAGCTAGTCATCTGGTCATGCTGCCCGCAAGGACAGAACTGCGTGCCGTTGTTGCTGCCCTGGCTTCCGTGCCGAGACCATGCGGCACTGGCGGTGACGGCGGCGCCGCCGAACCCAGCCAACTGGTGTTGTTGGTGGTGCACCTCTGGACAGAGCCGCCACGGTGCGTGGGCGCGTGCCAGCTGCGGCCGGAGGTGGATGGGTGCCGCTGCAGGACAGCCCCCCCCCCCCCCCGCCCTCCTGTTCGGGCCGACACCGCTGGATGCGGGCACCAGCCGTCCCCAGTCCCCCGGCGGTCAGCGCCGCCCAGTGGCGCAGCCCGGCCATCAGCGCAGGACGCGTCCTGTCGGAACTGCCGTGCTTCCCGTGCCGGGGGCGCGGGGCGTCGCCGCCGTCCGTCGGCCGGTGCGCCGGTCTGCGCCGCCGCCGCCGCCGGTACCGTGGTCCACTAATTGGCCGCTCCCACCGCCCGCCTCCGGATACCGGTAATGGGACCCACAGAGTGGTGCCCACAGCTGGTGATGGGACCCGCCGACTGGCGCCCACAGCTGGTGATGGGACTGGTAGGCAGACTTGTTCTGATTTAGTAATGTAACCAACCCACCATCGGTTTATGTTCATCGTGAGACCATGTGGTCAATAACAATGGTTGAGCCAGCCGCCACTGTAGTTCATCTTTCGAAGTGCGGAAAAATGTCTGTATGAGTGTTCCCGGAATAGCTACTCTCCTACCGCCACCGAAATTTGGCTGGCGTTCTACTGGTACATCAGTCTGAACCCGGACAAGTGGTGAGGTAGCGAGTGGTGGAGGTGTTGACGCGCTCCCAGCGGACGATGATGACGCCCTTCAAGCGGACGATGATGACACCCTCCACGTTAACGATGATCACACAGATGTTTGGTTTGGTGGTAGTTCTGCGGGAAGAACATACATAGTCACTGCGATTTTGAAATTAGCAAAGGGGTGTTAACCCTCCCCATCATTCCGGTCACATCCTCGCACCCCGTCATGGGGGAGGGTCATTATAACCCCTCTAATCTCCAAACTAGGCGTCGCACTAAAACGAAAGAGGTGTCACCGGAAAGCGCTCGACGAGTAGATCCAGAAATCACCCCCCCCCCAATTTAAACCGCTCTAAAAGTGACGTCACTAGTGAAATTTATGTGGTCACGACTGGCGTCATGTTTTTGGCTCAGGGGAGATCATTTTGGAGATTTAAGAAATAAATTTAAATCGACCATGGTCCCAAGATCCAACTTTGTTATTTTGTATTTGCAAAATGTTTAGTTCGATTTTTTACTTTATTTTTATAATGGGTAGAGCATGCCGTGAAGCGCTGTTTTAAGTGAACTTAACATCATGCAAAGTGCCTTTCTTAGCCAATATCTTAGCCAATATCTTCGATTGTATCCCTAATAGGCGAATATGCAAAAGAAATGTCATGCAAAAGGGAAAAATAAACATTCCTCTGGCGGGTTTTGTTGCGTCCATAAAGATAAGTGAACGCTTAAAGTTTCATTCAAATATCCTTACCCCTCACCTCCCCTTGATTAACTCGGTGACCGTGGATGACCTGACCTCAAAATTTCAACACATGTCAAATTGAGGTGGGAAAGGGTATGCCAAATTGAGGTGCGCTGCCGCACACCGCTTTTTTTCTTCACTGTCAGAGTCGAACTTAGAGGGAAGAGGCATAAAAGACCCCCCCCCTCCACCCACCCACCCCGAGACGGCGCAGGCTAACTAATTGAACGAAAAGTTGTTATGCTACGTTGTAACCGGTACGGAGCTCTGGGTTCACTCGCGTCCGTCCCCCAGACTACTGTTTGTAACGTCTGGAGCGTCTGCACTAGCCTCGCCATTTATTGGCGTATCTAAATGATGCATTTGACACAATTTGCCCGGGGAAAATGTTGGTCGTGTCAAGATACCGACTTAGCGTGATTTTTGTGGAGGTTGGTATGGTTGCCCGAACCATGTACTTTTTGTCCATGTCCCAAGTGCCGTTTCTCTCTTGTGGGTCTTTCCGAATAAAACACTTCGATCCGTGAATTATAATGCACGCTGTGGCCAACTGGATGTCTGGTCGTCGGTCATCACATTGTCCCGATACCCAGGGCCACATCGAGTCGTCCCATTATCGTATACTTGGGGATGGAACTTGCGAGTATTTGAAACACTTGTGGTCACTCTCAGTCGAACCGGTGGGGCTAAACGATGTCGATTCACTCATTCGTCTTTCTTAGTGATGTTATGCATCATAGGCCGTACACCAGACGTTCATGAACTTGTTTATGTGAAGACACAGGACTATTTACCATGGTCTTTATAGCTTCCCGACTCGTTCGTCAGTTTCGGAGGTCTGGGAGGAGGGATGAATTAGTAAGCTGGGAGGTCGCATGTCGATTATCCCAGTGCCGATCAGTTCAATGAATGTAAAATAAATTAACCTCAAAGATGGAGGCAGCGAGGCTCGATAGGAGGCTAACAGACTTTAATTTTATACGCCTTGATTTTCTTGTTCGTATAAATCAACAGTTGCAAGTCATAAAGTGTTTAGACTTAATAAGAGCCACAAGGGCCCATCCAGTTAAGTCTGTAAATGGAAGATACCACAAGCCCGGTAAAAAGACCCACCCCAATCATCACCACATCCTAAAAAAAAACATCCACCAACATCCCACACACCTATCAATGCCTATCTACCCTAGCTATCCAGCCATATTCCCTTGATCCCTCTTAACACATGTGGATTGAATGCCTTACCAATAATTTTCCAACTGCATCCATGCCTGCTTAAAGGGGTCTGTGCCGTGCACACTTACTTAGCATAAATATCACCCCATCCATCACAAATTAGAACTCAAAAACAAGATTTTCCGTCTAAAATAATGTGTCCACCCTGCTTTTAAATACATTTAATGAGGAGCTCCCCACAACATCAGCAGGCAGCCTATTCCACTGATCAACAACCCTTTGACTGAAGACCTGTTGTCGCTTAACTGTCCTACACCTCAACTTGTCTAACCGAAGGAAACAATCCATCTTGTTTATGGCACATGTGTGCTGTGACATGGGCACAGACGGTTTAGACGCACACGCGTCTTTATAATCTAGTCTACCAACGCCACTGAGGTTGGCACAGGTGGTAGAGACAAAGGGTGATGTTTCCGTTTACAATCATCTGCGTCATCACCGGTTGGTTCACAGCTGAACCGGCCGGTGTGTATCAAACGGAACAGTGACACCTGTGAACAGTGACACTGTGATCGGTGGAAACACAGACCGGCGCAGCAGCTTTGGCGTGGGAATCTGAGTAGTTGTGCCGCCGAAACCAGACTGCGCCACCCCTCACTTACCTGGAAGGTCGACACCGAAGGCCACATCAATCCGTCCATCCTTTATACATGCTCGGCCGTGTTCTGGGAATCCAATTACAAGCTGCCAGTGTTCTGTGACGCGGATCGGCTGGTTTACGGTCAGTTTATGACACTGGCGTCGCAGTCTGTGAAGGACGGCCGGCACGGGGTCGGCTTGGCGCGATCCCCTGCAGTTGACCGCCGATCAGCCTCGCTTTCAGTCAGTCTGACATCAGCACTATGCTATCTATAACCGGATGATGTCACCGGGCGTTTCTGGTCTGGTTCGGCGTATTTGAACTGGTCATTATGCGCCTATCCCAGTCGGATGCTTGTCGTCGTCAAAGAAGTCGGGGTGCTCAGTGCATTTCTTCATGGCTATTTCACGCTACGGCGAAGGCCGTGCGCACTGTTCGAGCCGTCCTCCGTTCGCCGTTTGATCCAAGCTTGAGTGTTATTCATTTGACAGTGGATATCTTGCTTTGACCTTCCTCACTGCAAGCCGTCTCAAGTTGTTCATTGAACGTGCCAAGCAGGCGAGCCTCTCCAGTTGAGCCGAGCTCGTCTCGAGACGCCGTGATAGCCACCCGAGAGCAGAGGTTCCGCTGGTTGGCTGGTATCGTGCTGGTCGGCTGGTATTATGCTGGTCGGCTGGCATCGTGCTGGTCGGATGGTATCGTGCTGGTCGGCTGGTATCGTGCTGGGGTCCGATGGTATCGAGGGGACGAGTGGTCTTGGGGTAAGATGCTCGTCTCACAATCGAAAGATTGTGGCTTCGAGTCTCACCTGTCGCTACTCTTCGCCCGCGACCAATCGGCGTGGGAGATTGGCGACGCTACATGACTCAACGGTCGACGTGTCGTAAAACCAATAACCAACCAAAGGATGGTATCGTGCTGGTTGGCTGGCATCGTACTGGTGGATGGCATCGTGCTGGTCGGATGGTATCGTGCTGGTCGGATGACATCGTGCTGGTCGGATGGTATCGTGCTGGTCGGATGGTATCGTGCTGGTTGGCTGGCATCGTGCTGGTGGATGGCATCGTGCTGGTGGATGGCATCGTGCTGGTCGGATGGTATCGTGCTGGTCGGATGGTATCGTGCTGGTGGATGGTATCGTGCTGGTGGATGGCATCGTGCTGGTCGGATGGTATCGTGCTGGTGGATGGCATCGTGCTGGTGGATGGTATCGTGCTGGTTGGCTGGCATCGTGCTGGTGGATGGCATCGTGCTGGTCGGATGGTATCGTGCTGGTCGGATGACATCGTGCTGGTCGGCTGGCATCGTGCTGGTGGATGGGCGGCCACCAGCCGAAGCTCGTCGTGCCGGGACCACTCTGGATTCCGCACGCGGCATGACTAGGCTCGCTGCGACCATATCACCGTAATGGTCTGCAGATCGGGCATGCAATTCTCTGCCAGACCGGGGTGACGGAGCATTTCGAAGCCGATCGTTGTAGGCTGTTCGCTGACTGATGGCCAGACTGTCAACAGGGTAGCGCTTCTGAACTGCAGTTCCGACTGTTGTGTACCGTGTCTACAGGCAGCGCTCCTATGCTGATGGTGCTGCTGGATCGCGACATCGACTTGTGTGCCGTGTCCGCAGGAGCGCTCCTGTATCACATTCCCTGACCTGCCATCTGTGTCCACAGGTAGCGCTACTGCACCCCAGACGCTGACTGTCGACCGCTCCGCCGCCTGTGAGCGATACCACGCCGATACATCTGAGAGCTGACCTGTATGTCTCTCGTCAGGGAGCGCTACTGTGGCGGCGTAGCCCCGGGCTGGAAGGTGGCACATCACAACGGCATCACGGTGGACAACCGGCTGGAGAACTTGCGGCTGGTGCGGGAGCAGCAGCGGCCGGCGCGCCGCCCGCCCGCTTCCTGCCGCACCTCATCCAAGGCCACCGCCAAGGAGGAGCGCGAGAGCACCATCTACTGGCGCGCCATGCAACAACTGCCGGCCGATGTCACCGAGGTGAGGCGCCACGGTCGCCCGTCCACCTGTGATGTGAAGCATGGCTCAGACACAGCGAGGTCCGCTGTGCCTCGCCGTCGGCTGGTAGCCTGAGGAGGCAGACAGCTGGCGCTCGTGTGTCGCCTGTGAGCCGTCAGCGCCGGCGGCGGGGCTCGTCCCTGCTCGGCTCGACGTTCGGCACGGGGGTGCCGGTGACATCGCGTGCATGTGCCGCCGCTGTTGCCTTCGCCGTGGCGTATGGTCTGGTGGTCTAACCACGTAACCCCAATGCTCACCGCATTCCACAGGCGCATGGCAAATCCGATGGCGTTTTCACCAGGTTCCGTCATTATCCAACACCGATACGGCTTGCACAACGATGCCAATGTGGCGCCGGGTTGCCAGCCGACTGTGTCTACAGCGTGCGAGCCGCTAGCATTTACCGGGCCGTCGCGACAAATCGGACCACGGCCTTCGCAAACCACTGCTCCGTCGAAACCCAGCCGAGACCTCCGAGACTCTGAGCCGACGACGTGAGCTGTGTCGGCGGACCGGCGGTGCGAGACCTCCGAGACTCTGAGCCGACGACGTGAGCTGTGTCGGCGGACCGGCGGTGCGAGACCTCCGAGACTCTGAGCCGACGACGTGAGCTGTGTCGGCGGACCGGCGGTGCGAGACCTCCGAGACTCTGAGCCGACGACGTGAGCTGTGTCGGCGGACCGGCGGTGCGAGACCTCCGAGACTCTGAGCCGACGACGTGAGCTGTGTCGGCGGACCGGCGGTGCGAGACCTCCGAGACTCGGAGCCGACGACGTGAGCTGTGTCGGCGGACCGGCGGTGCGAGACCTCCGAGACTCTGAGCCGACGACGTGAGCTGTGTCGGCGGACCGGCGGTGCGAGACCTCCGAGACTCTGAGCCGACGACGTGAGCTGTGTCGGCGGACCGGCGGTGCGAGACCTCCGAGACTCTGAGCCGACGACGTGAGCTGTGTCGGCGGACTGGCGGTGCGAGACCTCCGAGACTCTGAGCCGACGACGTGAGCTGTGTCGGCGGACCGGCGGTGCGAGACCTCCGAGACTCTGAGCCGACGACGTGAGCTGTGTCGGCGGACCGGCGGTGCGAGACCTCCGAGACTCTGAGCCGACGACGTGAGCTGTGTCGGCGGACCGGCGGTGCGAGACCTCCGAGACTCTGAGCCGACGACGTGAGCTGTGTCGGCGGACCGGCGGTGCGAGACCTCCGAGACTCGAGCCGACGACGTAGCTGTGTCGGCGGACCGGCGGTGCGAGACCTCCGAGACTCTGAGCCGACGACGTGAGCTGTGTCGGCGGACCGGCGGTGCGAGACCTCCGAGACTCTGAGCCGACGACGTGAGCTGTGTCGGCGGACCGGCGGTGCGAGACCTCCGAGACTCTGAGCCGACGACGTGAGCTGTGTCGGCGGACCGGCGGTGCGAGACCTCCGAGACTCTGAGCCGACGACGTGAGCTGTGTCGGCGGACCGGCGGTGCGAGACCTCCGAGACTCGGAGCCGACGACGTGAGCTGTGTCGGCGGACCGGCGGTGCGAGACCTCCGAGACTCTGAGCCGACGACGTGAGCTGTGTCGGCGGACCGGCGGTGCGAGACCTCCGAGACTCGGAGCCGACGACGTGAGCTGTGTCGGCGGACCGGCGGTGCGACGCAGCTCGTTTGTCAGACGGCGGGGACGTGGCCGCTCCGGCTCGCCGGCCGGAAGCACAGCCAGCCGACTGCGTCACGAGCGTGGGGGCGGCTGCCGGCCCGGCCGGCGGCTGCTGAACCCCACGCCGGCCAGCACACGGTCACGGCCCCAGCTGACCGCCGCCAGCTGACCGCCGCCAGCTGACCGCCGTGGCGGCGTCCCTCAGCCGCGTTACGGCTGGCGTCTGTCGGCACCGGTGGCTGGTGCCTGCTGTGGCGGCTGGTTATCTGCTGTGACGGCTGGTTGTTATCTGCTGTGACTGCTGGTTGTTATCTGCTGTGACGGCTAGCTGCTGTCTGTTGTGAAAGCGGGCTTACCTGCTGTAACGAAATGGCGTGAGGCGCAGTCGGCACCCTCACAGTCGGTGCCCTCACAGTCGGCGTCCTCTCAGTCGGCGCCCTCACAGTCCGTGCCCTTGCAATCGGTGCTCTTGCAGTCGATGCTCTGGCATTCGGTGCTGTAGCAGTCGATCAGTTGTGCTGGAGAGTCGACATGTTCACTGTCCGTACACTGCATTGTTGCAGGCGGAGGGTAGGTTTCGCTGGTGACGCAGATGGGACAAGCGAAATACAGTAAACATTACAGTAACAGTAGAATTGCGATGGTGGCTTTAGCGAAACACTATCCTTTGTGAGTCGTTGGTGCAAGGTTTTTCACTTGTCCAATGCTCGTTTTTGTAGCTAATCAGTGGCATGTACTATAGACGCACTTGGACTAAGTACTGCTCTGCTTGCCCCTCTGCTCGGATGCTTCATAATGTGTTCGATCCCTCTCACCTCACCAGCAGCCTACAAAAAGAAGGGCCTTAAAGAGGCTGCATTTATTAATTTTCCGATGCTCTGTGTTACACCTTCCGTGCTGTCGAGGAAATTGGTTCTTCATATGTGTGGTTTGAAATACGCTAGTGTCGGTGTTAGTTTCATGACACTTTTTATACGTCGACGTGCAGCATTTTCGATGGATGGCAAGTGTTAAAAAGTAGTGACCGCCGGCGAGGCAATTCGGGTCTTTGTGCCGGCCGCCGGCCGGATCGATCCGCTGTTGACGACTTGCTGTTGCGTGCTGTCTGGCCGTTGATTGGCCGGCACCTGGACAGCGTCGTATTGGCGCCGGAGTTGTTCCTGTGCCGGCCGGCGCGTTCCTCAGCAGCTGTCCTGCCCCTGTCGGCGGCCGCCGTTGGGAGGCGTCCCCGCCATGCTGCGTACCGGCCGGTCTGTTTTTGCTGGCGGCGGCGCCTGCTCGGCCAGGATCCGGTTATTGCTGTGTGCGTCAAGTTTCGTTTTTGCCTGCTCGCCTGTGACTGCCCCCCCACCCCTCCCCCCAGTCCCGGCCCGTGGGTTAACTCTGCACGGTCTCGACACATCGTGCATTGACCCCACTCCGGCTTCCCGATATCCCTGTGTTGGACGTAGGCTGCCTACGTGATACCTGACCCACGACGACTTATAGTTAGTCGGTCCCTTAATGAACCCTGGCAGGTTTCACTTCATATTGACTCATGGTGCATTTTACCAGACACCAGCCTCTGGTAAATGTCATCACAGTCATGCTGGGCGCAGTTTCACCCCCCCCCCCCTCGCTCCGCTCCCCCACTAACCTTTGACCCCACACGTGATCCCTAGTGCAGTTCGCCCCACACCAGCCACAGCTGTTAGCTCCGTACTGACGACAGTCCTTCATCGACAGCACCCGCCGTCATGCCCAATGGCGTCCACGCTGGACGGGAACGGAGACTCGGCCGACGAGGAGTGCATCTACTACGAGTGTAAAAACCCGCCGTGCACGCGCATGGAGCGCGAGGTGCGCGAGTTCAGCATCTGCGGCCGGTGCCAGGTCAGTCGACTGCGTGGAGCCGCGCACCGGCGCGGCCGAGTGGGCGTCTACTGAACTGGTCTGGCGCGGTCGGTGCTGGTGTCTGCTGAACTGGACTGGACTGTACTGCACTGAACCCAAACTCAACTGGTCTGAACTGGACTCAACTGGACCGGAGTCCGCGGACTGACAGGTGGTCAAAGGGACACAGTCCGCGGCCTCACAGGTGGTCAAGGGACACAGTCCGCGGCCTCACAGGTGGTCAAAGGGACACAGTCCGCGGCCTCACAGGTGGTCAAGGGGACACAGTCCGCGGCCTCACATTTGGTCAAGGGGACACAGTCCGCGGCCTCACAGGTGGTCAATGGGACATAGTCCATGGCCTCACAGGTGGTCAAGAGGACATAGTCCGCGGCCTCACAGGCGGTCCAAGGGGACACAGTCCGCGGCCTCACAGGTGGTCAATGGGACAAGTCCATGGCCTCACAGGTGGTCAAAGGGACACAGTCCGCGGCCTCACAGGTGGTCAAAGGGACACAGTCCGCGGCCTCACAGGTGGTCAAAGGGACACAGTCCGCGGCCTCACATTTGGTCAAGGGGACACAGTCCGCGGCCTCACAGGTGGTCAAAGGGACACAGTCCGCGGCCTCACAGGTGGTCAAGGGGACACAGTCCGCGGCCTCACAGGTGGTCAATGGGACACAGTCCACGGCCTCACAGGTGGTCAAAGGGACACAGTCCGCGGCCTCACAGGTGGTCAAGGGACACAGTCCGCGGCTCACATTGGCAAGGAGGGACACAGTCCGCGGCCTCACAGGTGGTCAATGGGACATAGTCCATGGCCTCACAGGTGGTCAAGAGGACATAGTCCGCGGCCTCACAGGCGGTCCAAGGGGACACAGTCCGCGGCCTCACAGGCGGTCCAAGGGGACACAGTCCGCGGCCTCACAGGCGGTCCAAGGGGACACGGTCCGAGTCCTCACAGGTGGTCAAGGGGACACAGTCCGCGGCCTCACAGATGGTCAAGGGGACACAGTCCGCGGCCTCACAGGCGGTTCAAGGGGACACAGTCCGCGGCCTCACAGGCGGTCCAAGGGGACACAGTCCGCGGCCTCACAGGCGGTCCAAGGGGACACAGTCCGCGGCCTCACAGGTGGTCAAGGGGACACGGTCCGAGGCCTCACAGGTGGTCAAGGGGACACGGTCCGCGGCCTCACAGGCGGTCCAAGGGGACACAGTCCGCGGCCTCACAGGTGGTCAAGGGGACACGGTCCGAGGCCTCACAGGTGGTCAAGGGGACACGGTCCGAGGCTTCTCCTAGTGGTCTTCGATGTTTAGGTAGTTAAACCATAATTGACCTGCAATCATCACCACCGAAAGTTGAGACGCACGATTTGATACATTCTCCCCATTTTGATTGTAATGCAATCATTAGATCTCTTTGCTGCAATCGATTGCGTGAATTAAGTTGAGGAAGTTTATAATTGAAGCTGACACAATTCTGTAAATCGTGCGAAACCGCCCGAGTTGTGCAAACGGCTCAGTGGCGAAACCTGTAGCGGTGGTGTGAGCGGTCGGCGAGCTTCGCCTGGCGCGTTGCTGGTATTGGTCACTTACTGCTGCCCAGCAGCCGCCGCACCCCGACCGTGACTGGGCGCAGCTGGCCGTGAGGTCGCAGACACCAGTTAGCCAGCCCTGATGCTTGGTCCGCTCCGCTGAACTTTGATGGACCCCTTGATGCACTTTTGACTGGTTGGCAGACGGTCGGATGCACCAATGAAAGTGCGCCTTTATGCATAGGAGTCGCGTTGCTTGCACGTCAGCTGATGATGCATCAGCTCTTCTATATATGCACGTCAGTCTCTTCTATATCGGGTATTGTCATGCAGCCGGAACGCACGGTTGGGATTCAGTTAAAACAGTCGGGAAGATGTTTGCATCAAACGAAGCATGGTCCCACTTTCAGGACTCGTATCAGGCGTATGGTGCTCGTCTGATTGGTGTTGGAGTGGTATTGAAGTGAAGTTGATCTGGTGTCGTGTGGCCACTGGCGGATCCAGGGGGGGGGGGGCATTCCGGCCATGCCCCCCCCAAGCGCTTCAAAGGGGGGGGGGGGCATAGTGTCTTTTGGCCCCCCAAATCAATAAAAGTAATCTAAATTAAAATGCAGTAACCTTTGCTGAGGTTAAAATATAGCTTTCTGGGTGAAATAATCTCCAATTTTAAAGGTATTTTGTTATGATTGTTTGGAAGCCCAATATGGTAGCATAGTAGATTCTGACACATCGAGGGTTCTATGCTGTTGAAGTTCTGCTTACAGCAAGAGATGACGAAATCAGCAGTTTCATTATTCCTTCGTCAGATAGGTTCATGAAGTTTGTTTAGCCAGTAACGGGCAAGCGGACCCAGTGAGCCAGATTTCGAAAGCGGAATTTGAACAGGATGTTTTGTGCGAGTGACCAGTTGAGCAGCATGTTTCGTATGTTGGTGTTGGGGTTGCTAAGATGAAGAGACAGGCTACATTCACTAGCGGATCCAGGGAGGGGCCATTCCGGCCATGGGTCCCTCGAAGCGCTTAAAAGGGGGCCATAGTGTCTTGGCCCTCCGAAACCAACAGAAGTAAACTGAATGAAAATGCAGTAACCTTTGCCGATGTTAAAAAATATCGTCTGGATGAAAGAATCACCAATTTTAAATCTATTTTTATAATTGTTTGGAAGCCAATATGGTAGCATAGTACATTCTGACCCACATCGAGGGTTCTATGCTGCTCAGGTTCTGCTTACAGCAAGAGTTGACAAAATCGGATCTGCCAGTACACGTACACGTGCACGAATGTACACGTGCACGAACGTTGACGTGGTACAAGACGTTGAACGTGAACGTGAACGTTTTGGTAAACAAGAACAAAAATCCCGTAACTTAGAAGCGGTGGAGGTAGGCTGGGGCCCCTACACAGGAAATTATGTTGTCATTAATTATTATTGTAAAAATGGGTCCATTTGACAAATAGTGGTAGAAATCCGATGCTTTTAACCAAAAATAGTGGGAGAATGGGCACCCTCCAAATCCCTTCGACCCCTCCTCTGATGCAATTCCTAAGTACGCCACTGGGGGGGGGGGTGCTGACGCCGAAAACCGAAAGTTGGTCCCCCCCCAAACCGGTGGGCTAGATCCGCCAGTGGGTGTGGCGTGGTTTGGCCTGGGTTCGGACGGACGACAGGCGTGTGCCGGTGTGACCGATATGGAACTTGCCTCCGCAGACGGCGCGCTACTGCGGCACCGCCTGCCAACAACGCGACTGGCCCGCTCACAAGAAATTCTGCCGCGAACGCAAGCGATACGTGCTAGGAGAACGACCGCCGGAACGCTAGACGCCCGTCACCATTGTCGCCGCCACATATCATTCGCCCGACTCCTGGCTCATCGTAACCACCGATCTCAGTGTCGCCCGCCGCCTGGTGGCAGGATGCCGAACTATAGCTGTAGGCGGCGCTGCTTGTCCCGCGTCGCCACCGCGCGGATGCTGCGGACGACCCAAGAAAGACAGTTTAGCGCTCAAGCCTCGCCTCGCGCTCCGGATTCGTCCGTATGTGAATATCGGGTTGCAGACATGTCGCGCGGCATGTAACGAACTGCTGGAAAAGGCTTAAAGGGAACTAACGATTCCGCCGTCGAAGTATGCACATGGTGCGTGCGGTGCTCTTCTAACCAGCCGAGACCATACCATGAGAATGTTCGTACCGAAAACCCCTGGTTCATTGAACGTAGGCGCCCGAGTGTTTAGGTCACGTTTTCCCACTTTACTTGTAAGAGTCAGGAAGGCGAGGAAAGCGTTCGGCTATGTGAGGATGTACTATCTAATTGTTGGATTTTAACCTCAGGAAAATGATAATCCTTTAATATATACATGGTTATGCCAGAAATTAATTATTTTGTGTTGTAGGGGAATCATATAAGTCATGGAGTTATTCAGGTAAACCTGCAGCATAAATAATTCCAGGAATGCCACATTTGAAGCAAATAGCAAAGCCACTCCAGGTTCCTTGAAGTGTGTGCTTTCCTATATCGCAAAAGTAAGATAATACAACAGCATCTATCGTCAGTGGTTGAGCAGATAGGGGTAGTCTACTTCTTAAAACAGTATTGTATGCAGAAACCATAAATGTCAGATAGCTCGTCTCATTTAGTTTTTGTATCGCTTACGTGAAACCTTCTGGCCTTTTGGTCTTGGGCAAACATTACCTAGCAGCTTGGTGCTTTACCGGTCATTCGTCTTCAGATGTGCTGCAAATTGAGTTAACTTGTCTTAAATTGTGTACTATAAATATCAGCAAGAGCGCATGAAGCGAAGGTGACGCGCAGCCATGACCATCTGTTTTCTGTCGTCTCGTTCCTTCCTGTTTCGCGCTGCATCGCTTCAGCATCATCACATTCAGGACAGATCCGGGCGTGCGGGGAGTCAGCATGAGTGGCGACATTCCCGGCGTCCATCCCACGGTCGCTGCCATTCCAGTTGTTCGGATTGCGTGACACCGTGACGTGGGTGGCCTGCACGGTCCACGTCAAGGCATCACGTGACATCGTGACGTGGGTCTGCACGGTCCACGATACGGCATCACGTGACACCGTGACGTGGGTCGCCTGCACGGTCCGCGTCGCGGCACCATGTAGACATGCAGGTGTGGTTGTGTGTGTGTGCGTGTGCGTGATGCTGTACAGACGCGTTGACAGGCCGGCGTGATCCGTCGTTACTCGCCACGCGCCCTGTAATGCCGGCAGATATTTAGGTCCGGGGTTTCACCAGCCAGCGCGTCCATGCCCAATGGCTATGTCGGGTCGTGTAGTGTGTAGTGTGTGTGCATGCATGCATGTGCCGTACACGTGTGAGCCGGCGGACGATCTTAACATTCCATGTGACGTTGCTGGTCATCACTGGCGAGATAGTGCTGCTGGTGGCGGTTATGCGCCCCCCCCCCCCCCACCCCACCCCGGCGGTGAGCGTGGCCTTACGCCGCTGGAGAGCGGCGTCCCCGCCCACCCACCAAACCCCCCCCCCATTACACTGCTCTCGTGCCGTGGTCCAAAGAAGCGATCGTGACACGTGATGGGAGCGCAGCTCGACGTTCGGCACGTTTGGCCGCTTTGCACGGACAATCCGACCGCCGGAGCGGACGGTGCCGGCCGCCCTGAGGCGACCGTGCCTGCTCTGTACCAGGCGCGGACGGTACCGGCCGCCCTGAGGCGACCGTGCCTGCTCTGTACCAGGCGCGGACGGTGCCGGCCGCCCTGAGGCGACCGTGCCTGCTCTGTGCCAGGCGCGGACGGTGCCGGCCGCCCTGAGGCGACCGTGCCTGCTCTGTGCCAGGCGCGCTGGCGGTGGCGGACGGTTCCGGCCGCCCTGAGGCGACCGTGCCTGCTCTGTGCCAGGCGCGCTGGCGGCGGCGGACGGTGCCGGCCGCCCTGAGGCGACCGTGCCTGCTCTGTACCAGGCGCGCTGGCGGCGGCGGACGGTGCTGGCCGCCCTGAGGCGACCGTGCCTGCTCTGTACCAGGCGCGCTGGCGGCGGCCACCGGCCGGCCGGGCTGGCCGTCAGGCCCGACGAGCCGTGCTCGCCACCCGGCGAGAGGGCGGCAGACCGGCTGCCGAAGCGGCAGTCTGCTGTCGGAAGCGACTTGAGGCGACAGTGGTGTCGCTGCTCGTTCGCACGTCGCCGACCGGCCGCCCTGGCGCCTGTTGGCCCGTCACCGCGCCAGGGTGGGCTCAGCACGTGTACAGCCCGTCACCGCGCCAGGGCGGGCTCAGCACGTGTACAGCCCGTCACCGCGCCAGGGCGGGCTCAGCACGTGTACAGCCCGTCCTCGCGCCAGGGCGGGCTCAGCACGTGTACAGCCCGTCACCGCGCCAGGGCGGGCTCAGCACGTGTACAGCCCGTCACCGCGCCAGGGCGGGCTCAGCACGTGTACAGCCCGTCCTCGCGCCAGGGTGGGCTCAGCACGTGTACAGCCCGTCACTGCGCCAGGGCGGGCTCAGCACGAATACAGCCCGTCCTCGCGCCAGGGCGGGCTCAGCACGAGTACAGCCCGTCCTCGTGCCAGGGCGGGCTCAGCACGTGTACAGCCCGTCCTCGCGCCAGGGTGGGCTCAGCACGTGTACAGCCCGTCACCGCGCCAGGGTGGGCTCAGCACGTGTACAGGCCGTCCTCGCGCCAGGGCGGGCTCAGCACGTGTACAGCCCGTCCTCGCGCCAGACTGGGCTCAGCATGTGTACAAATGTTTTACTCATTTCGCTAGTCTTGGTACGAGTGAGGTGGTACGTGTGAGGTGGTACGCTAGCGCACCTAGTTCACACGCCGGGCGCATCCTCATCGGTTCACCGCCTGAAGCAGACGCCCGTCATTGATGTGGGAGGCATTGAGTGTGTTAGTTCCGTGTGTCCTGGGTAACTGTGCTTTGTCGGGACTCGGTATATTCGGTAGCGTATGTGGTTTCCTTTCCGCCGTCGCGCTTTCTTTTGTTTGTATGTTTGTGTACGCACTGATTCTGACAAGGGTGGTACGTTATCTAGTCGACTAACCAATGATTCCAGTTTTTACTAACATTGTACATGAATCTATAATATATTTATATCAGAATGCATCTTGTTCTTTCACTCTGCACACTGCAGCGGCTCTGATAAGTTCCTCGTTTCCGTTCGCCCAGGCGAATTTTTGACACGTGTTAGATGAGATGGGTAGCAATAATCATGCCAACTTGTCTTGATATGGATATGAATCACCCACAACCGAGTGTAATAATAGATAACTCGTCCGACCAATGCCAAGGAGACAACCGGTGAAGAACAATAATCACCATGTTCTGTAGCGATGGATGAATATGAATGTTGTAACCAATGAGCCGAACAGTCGCTGCACTTAGCACGGCAAGAAGTGAACACCTTGTGGCTTCATTATGCCGTGTGGCTCTGAGGAATGGATGTGGATCACCAGGTCGGTACTGGTCCCGATGACATCCGGACGAGTACCGAGGCTACACTTCCGCTTCGCTTTTGATCTTCCCCGACATCCGTCATGGGATTTGTAACGGTACGGGATGAGAGGTTAACCGTGAAATTTTCAAAGTATTCGGGACAAATGCAGAAAGCTACAATTATCTCGTAGAAATTGTTAAGTTGGAAAATGCCCAATTACTCCCATGAGCTTTGCTATTGAGCAGGGAAGCTATTGCTCTCCCTGTTCGCACGCGTTGGCTGATTTACAACCTTCCAGAGTATGATGGTGGGTCTTAGTAGGGATTAATGGCTTGGTGGATGACGCAACTGGATGTCATCCGTTGGAGCGTGGAGCGAGTTTTGGGCAAGGGCTTAATGGGTGATGCAGCTGGATGTCATCCGTTAGTAAGGGTAGTGGAGTATTGGACAAGGGCTTGAATGATGGCGCGACCAGATGTCATCCGTTGGAGCGTGGAACGAGTATTCGGTAGGAGCATCTACGAAACCTAAGAACTGGCACAATGATGCAAGATTGAAACGGAATACACGGGATATCTCTCCGAGTAAAGACGCATAATGCACACATGGAAGTACACTAAATATGTAGCAATGTAATTAAGGGCGAAAGGAGGAGGGGGGGAGGGGGAGGGCTTTAAGGCGCGTCGGCCATGCTGATCATATAGTAAGGGCGAAAGGTGGACGGCTGGATGGCACTTATTTACTCTACCATTCCTATTATTCTTGACCTCCATAGCTGTCAATTACGGTACTAGTTCAGTTCATCGCGATGGCTCATTAACAGCACTTCTTCAATGAATGCGTCCTAAATGGCAACGCATGACAATACGATTGTTGATGTTAGCTGTTGAAACGGACTGCGATGACATTAAAAGTGCGGTTGCTACAAAGAGGTAGTAATGCGAAAAGTCGTCCAGCCATCACCAAACATCAATGGTCATAGACGAACAGGCTGGCTACATGTCATGTGCGTCGGTTCGATGATTACCCGAAACGCTGCTGACAGATGAGGCCTGCCGCCACATCCGTCCACTTCGAGACACTATGTAGCCTTCGGCAGCGGTGCCGCTGACAGATGAGGCCTCCCGTCACATCCGTCCACTTCGAGACACTATGTAGCCTTCGGCAGCGGTGCCGCTGACAGGTGAGGCCTCCCGCCACATCCGTCCACTTCGAGACACTATGCAGCCTTCGGCAGCGGTGCCGCCGCATTGGTGGGCCCGCTGCGGCTGAGATGCGTCTGCATCCTGTGTTATGTCTCGGAGTGGTCATGGCCAAAACGTTGGTACGAACACTCAACAGCAGGGATGCAAGAGCCAATAACCACGGCTGTAGTAGCAGCTGGCTGTATGGTGTTGCAGCCAGCAGTTGGAGCTGCTACAGTACCATGCGGTCGTCCTGTCGGTCGCAATGGCCATTCCCCCAGGTTGACATATCTGAGCGGACGATGCAACATATTGGATAGCCGATATGTTCGCATCAGTTCTGGGATTCCTTCATGAAACTGTCATGGATCATCCGAGGAACAACAATCCTCCCCCCCTATGTACACATAATCATGGCATGTCAGAAAGTGCCGTCAAATACGTCAAGATGATACAGAAGAGGACGCTGACGTCGAGGGGGACCAGCACGTGGACCAAGTTCAAATACGTTACCTCGTGGCACTGCGCCAAGGTGTAGGGGGTCTTAGACATAAAGACATAAAAGATCAGTGCAACTATGAGCCACAAAGGCCCTTCTTGGTTGCACTTTGGACACTGAACCAGTTGCCCACCAAACCTGTCTATCAACACTCCCTGCAATACAGAAAAACAAGCCCCCTATTCTTATAATGATTGTCTATGCCGTTTTTAAAGATGTTCAGTGTGTTGCTACTGACAATGGTTACTGGCAGCTGGTTCCAGTGTTCTACTATCCTGTTGGTGAAGAAAGACTGTCTTAACCTTGTCCTGCTGTGATTAACTTTAATTTTGAATTGATGACATCTACTTGCATCATTTCTGTTAAATTCAATTATTTCCCTGAGATATCTCTGTTCCTGACCATGAACAAATTTAAAAACCTGGATGAGATCTCCTCTCAGCCTTCTATGTCTAAGTGAAAACATATTCAATCTCTTCAATCTTTCCTCATATGCCAGGTTGCCTATACCATTAACCATTTTTGTTGCCCTCTTTTGTACTCTCTCTAAAAGCCAACAATCTTTCTCATAACTAGGGGACCAAGCTTGGACACAGTATTCCAAATGTGGCCTGGCATATGTACAGTAAAGCGTTCCTGATGACCTCACTTTTGTATGACACGTTCCTCTGTATTGCCCCAAGCATTCTTAGTGCCTTCGTCCTGGCTTCTTTGGTCTGTTCTGATGCCCCCAATTTTGTGTTCAAAATAACACCTAAGTCCTTCTCCTGCTGAGTCACAGATAGTACTTGGCCACCCATCAAGTATGTAGCCTTCATATGCTGCCTACCTACATGCATGACTTTGTACTTATCAAAATTAAACTTCATTTGCCATTTTTCGAACCATTTCACAAGCTCGTCTAAGTCTTTCTGCCGCAAAACCTGCTCATTATGCGCTGTTATTGCCCTAAAGATCTTCAAATCATCTGCAAATTTCAAAACCTTACTGCTTAGGCCACATTCAATGCTATTCACATATATAATGAACAATAGTGGCCCCAGTACCGACCCCTGGGGGACTCCACTAAGAACATTTTGCCATGATAACTTTGTACCATTTAGCATCACTCTCTGCTGTCTATTTGAAAGCCGCAACTCTATCCATTTTAGGATGCTACCTGCAATACCACAGAGCTGAGCATGCGCAGACTGATCCACGCACAGTCCCAGCCTGGTCACACAACCTCGGGCTGCGCCGTGGAGCGTGGCTCCAGCGACCAGCAGAATACGGACCGGAACAAGGTGTCGTCAGGCCAGGCCAGCACGCGCTGCTTGCCACGTTGCTTTTTGTTTTGTTCTACAGGCGACCGGCTCTTCATAGTCTCCTGCAAGAGAAAGCTGCTGGAGCTGGAAGAAAGCTGGAAGAAAACTGCTGCAGTCAAGTGGCACAGTTGTAAATATGCTTTAATTCCTTCCGTTTGCATCAGTCATACTTCAATCTTCTTTGTCACACACACACACACACACATCTGTACAGTATTTCAGATGTCACAGATGCTCGCTCAGGAGAACGACTGCTTGTTGTTTATGGCTATCTTGAGCTTTTCCACCGATCCGTGTCCGGCACACCACGTCTGTCCGCGGAAGCAGCACCTGTGTTGAGCACGGCGTCGCCACCAGCCATGGAGACAGTGGCGCCATCAGGCGACAGCCCAGTGCTGCCACCTGCAGACGGACGCCGTGAATGATGGTGACTCGCTTCTTTCGACTCCTATATTGAACGGCACTTTGCCGTTCAAATCTGGCTCAGGCTGCCGCTATGAATGTAGAAACGAGCGAGTGGCTTCATTCTTCCCACCTTTCGTAATCTTAACCATTAGCCCCATGACACAAAAGCGGTCGGATTGAAAATGCGATGTAATTATATCGCTCTCAAACCGGCGGCTCCATGTAATATCTAATTATTTCAGAGGCTCAACATAGCAATGCAAAACTTCATGCTCCCCAACCCCAGATATAGAAAGATCCACCCATCTCATTCTGTGGCTTATCTTCCAATTCCAATGGTGACAGAAACTATGAACTACACTCGGAACTTTATAACTATACTCCTGTATGGATCGCGTCCGCCTGGGCGATATGGTATACAGACCTCCACCACCGCTCTGCAGCTTCGCAGAAGACTGCAGTCGATCTGCTGGAAACGAGAGGCAGTGCGTTGACTTTAGATATCGGATCGAAGCTAAGTCTGATTGGCCTGCTGTGTGGTTGGCAGCATGCGGGACGTAGGTAAGCGTGGCTTCCGTACTGGGAGCAATTCCCGTCTAACAATTAAAGTCCGTGTGAACTCCCGGTCGCTGCCGATACCTTGCCGGGCTGAAGAAGGCTTTCGGCAGCGCCGACCAACTGACGTTGCTGAGCAGGCTTGAGAAGTGCGGCATCTCCTGCTGATTCAGCAGTCGCCTCTCCTGCCGGTTCCAGATGGTTCGTGACAGCACCTGTAGGCTTCCACAACTGGTGTAGTCTTTCTATTTAGTCTCTGTTGGTGGCTCAATTACCTAGCCCACGCATATATTCACACTGCGGTTATGTGTGTGCATTAGCTTGCATCTGCTGTGCTCACATTCACGCAATGTAATCAGGCATTCCGTGACCTGACGCAATGTAATCAAGCATTCCGTGACCTGACGCAATGTGATCAATCATTCCGTGACATGACGCAATGTAATCAAGCATTCCGCGACCTGACGCCATGTAATCAAGCATTCCGTGACCTGACGCAATGTAATCAAGCATTCCGTGACCTGACGCAATGTAATCAAGCATTCCGTGACCTGACGCAATGTAATCAAGCATTCCGTGACCTGACGCAATGTAATCAAGCATTCCGTGACATGACGCAATGTAATCAATCATAAATTCGCCGGAACCCCGTGGCACATGCGTATAGCTTCATGATTCACAATTCGGTACGGGAAGGGGTGGTGACATGGGAAGAACTCTCGCGCTACCCACGCCACTCGGGCGGAATTGGGGCAGACAGCGGCCAGTGAGTCAGTAGGGGCGAGGTCAGTTCCCGAGGCCAAATCACGGGCGGCCGCCGCACAAATCATGGTGCGCGCGGGGTGCCGCGGGGGAGCCGACCATGCAATCTGGGACGCCGCAGGAGATCATGGGCCAGAGCAGCACCGCCGGCCGACCCTCGGATCAGGCGGCCAACAGGCTGGGCTCGGCCCTCGCCGTCAGCGGACCCGCCTTGTGGGCGAGTCTGCTGGCACTGGCAAGTGTCCAACGGGTGAAGGGTGACCGAGGTGTCGCGCCGCTGAACGCAGTCGACAGGCTATGCGAGTACTACTGTACTGCGAGTACTGCAGATACATACAGTACTGCGAGTACAGACAGGCTATGCGAGTACTACTGTACTGCGAGTACTGCAGATACATACAGTACTGCGAGTACAGACAGGCTATGCGAGTACTACTGTACTGCAGATACATGCAGTACTGCGAGTACAGACAGGCTATGAGTACTGCAGATACATACAATACTGCGAGTACAGACAGGCTATGCGAGACAGGCAATGCGACAGGCTGTCCGAGTACTCTCGAGTTTGTGTGTGCTGGGCAGGTGAGGACCACACCGCGTGTGACTGTGACATGTGCTGGGCAGGTGAGGACCACACCGCGTGTGACTGTGACATGTGCTGGGCAGGTGAGGACCACACCGCGTGTGACTGTGACATGTGCTGGGCAGGTGAGGACCACACCGCGTGTGACTGTGACATGTGCTGGGCAGGTGAGGACCACACCGCGTGTGACTGTGACATGTGCTGGGCAGGTGAGGACCACACCGCGTGTGACTGTGACATGTGCTGGGCAGGTGAGGACCACACCGCGTGTGACTGTGACATGTGCTGGGCAGGTGAGGACCACACCGCGTGTGACTGTGACATGTGCTGGGCAGGTGAGGACCACACCGCGTGTGACTGTGACATGTGCTGGGCAGGTGAGGACCACACCGCGTGTGACTGTGACATGTGCTGGGACACACGGTGAGGACCACACCGCGTGTGACTGTGACATGTGCTGGGCAGGTGAGGACCACACCGCGTGTGACAACGCGTGTGACTGTGACATGTGCTGGGCAGGTGAGGACCACACCGCGTGTGACTGTGACATGTGCTGGGCAGGTGAGGACCACACCGCGTGTGACTGTGACATGTGCTGGGCAGGTGAGGACCACACCGCGTGTGACTGTGACATGCTGGCAGGTGAGGACCCACCGTGTGACTGTGACATGTGCTGGGCAGGTGAGGACCACACCGCGTGTGACTGTGACATGTGCTGGGCAGGTGAGGACCACACCGCGTGTGACTGTGACATGTGCTGGGCAGGTGAGGACCACACCGCGTGTGACTGTGACATGTGCTGGGCAGGTGAGGACCACACCGCGTGTGACTGTGACATGTGCTGGGCAGGTGAGGACCACACCGCGTGTGACTGTGACATGTGCTGGGCAGGTGAGGACCACACCGCGTGTGACTGTGACATGTGCTGGGCAGGTGAGGACCACACCGCGTGTGACTGTGACATGTGCTGGGCAGGTGAGGACCACACCGCGTGTGACTGTGACATGTGCTGGGCAGGTGAGGACCACACCGCGTGTGACTGTGACATGTGCTGGGCAGGTGAGGACCACACCGCGTGTGACTGTGACATGTGCTGGGCAGGTGAGGACCACACCGCGTGTGACTGTGACATGTGCTGGGCAGGTGAGGACCACACCGCGTGTGACTGTGACATGTGCTGGGCAGGTGAGGACCACACCGCGTGTGACTGTGACATGTGCTGGGCAGGTGAGGACCACACCGCGTGTGACTGTGACATGTGCTGGGCAGGTGAGGACCACACCGCGTGTGACTGTGACATGTGCTGGGCAGGTGAGGACCACACCGCGTGTGACTGTGACATGTGCTGGGCAGGTGAGGACCACACCGCGTGTGACTGTGACATGTGCTGGGCAGGTGAGGACCACATGGCGTGCGACTGACATGTGCTGGGCAGGTGAGGACCACACCGCGTGTGACTGTGACATGTGCTGGGCAGGTGAGGACCACACCGCGTGTGACTGTGACATGTGCCGGGCAGGTGAGGACCACACCGCGTGTGACTGTGACATGTGCTGGGCAGGTGAGGACCACACCGCGTGTGACTGTGACATGTGCTGGGCAGGTGAGGACCACACCGCGTGTGACTGTGACATGTGCTGGGCAGGTGAGGACCACACCGCGTGTGACTGTGACATGTGCCGGGCAGGTGAGGACCACACCGCGTGTGACTGTGACATGTGCTGGGCAGGTGAGGACCACACCGCGTGTGACTGTGACATGTGCTGGGCAGGTGAGGACCACACTGCGTGTGACTGACATGTGCTGGGCAGGTGAGGACCACACCGCGTGTGACTGTGACATGTGCTGGGCAGGTGAGGACCACACCGCGTGTGACTGTGACATGTGCTGGGCAGGTGTGGACCACACCGCTTGTGACTGTGACATGTGCTGGGCAGGTGAGGACCACACCGCGTGTGACTGTGACATGTGCTGGGCAGGTGAGGACCACACGGCGTGCGACTGACATGTGCTATGCTGGGCGGCTTCGTGCCCTTGACAAGCCGGCGGCACCGCTCCAAGGTCAGCACAGTGTGGCGGAGGAAGTGCGACGTCACTAACGCTTCACGGAACACCCAACCTGATTACTGTTTTCCACACTCATGACTGATTGCCAGAACCGGCTTTCATTCCTGAAGCTTTGAGCGAGCATGCCACCGGACATGCAAAATAATGGTGCAGCCTGCAACATTATACCAGGAACATCCAAACACTGCCGTCATACAGCTATCCTCATAATTCCTTCTCTTGTAATAATATAAAATAAGTCGGGATAGATTGCGCTATGCTAAAGGTCAGCAAAGGACTAGCAATGTGCACAATTCGAAGAAGGGGCTATTTCCATTGAGTTACAGCAGGGAACGAATGTTGTGCACCTTCACTTTGTAGTTGCCGCAAGGAATGAACACTAATGCGTACTTAAGTAATGGAAGGGTATGTCAATGCCAGTCAGATAGGCTGCATCCCGGTAATAGCGTGTTGCACGAACAACTTCCAAACATGTCACATTCCTTGCCTACATGGCTAGACCCGTCATGGGTGATCTTTTTTTTTCCTTCGGGAATATCCGGCTACATGACCTATATTTTGGACCGTTCTGTTGGAAGGATTCCAAAGGGAGGCTCCGACAAAAAGGCCGAAATGTGGACTAGCTAGTGTCCAGATGGAGACGCGCTTTGCATACCAATTCGTGTCCTCCGGCCCGACTACAGACTGCTAACGACGGCAGCCATGCATGCAGTTCAAAGACGCTCCGAAGAGGAGGACTTCGAGTTTGGCCCAGATGAGCCCTAGCCTTTTCCGGAATTCCTTACCTGTATTGCTGTACTACTTATCATCACTGCTGTACCCCAGCAGTGATGATCCTTTCTGCTCCACACCAGGATTGTCATCACTGCTGTACCCCAGCAGTGATGACTCTTTCTGCTCGACACCAGGATTGCAATAGTCTTCATCGGACCCCCTTAGTTGAAAATGTTCGTTTCCCCATACAATGTCCTCACATTTTCTCATCTGAAGGTTGGGCGCTAAATGATCACAATTTTTGTCGAGGCGCCCTAAAACTCAAATAACTAACTAACTCTCATCTGAAGGTAAAGAAAGGACTTTCGACAAAAGCCTAATCGCCTTTCATACGAAACCTCAAATGCACTCCAAGTACCAATCCAATATCAAGTTTCTACTATAGGCTTTAATTTTTCGCACGAGGAATCTTCTGTTTCGGAGGAATCTTCTGTTGGCTACTATGCTTGCAGTCATGGGTGCAATGCCATGCACGCATCTATTAGTTCGCTCCAACGGCTTGCATGCAGAAGAAGAGCATTGGGTTATTTTGCGATGCATTTGACTACAAGGCCCTGTATCGTCGCAAGCCTCTCGCACCGATTAATAGCGGGTGGACTCGTTCATCCCGCCGGCTATGGGATTGGAACCCACGACCTTACGATCCAGCGTCGAACGCCCTACCGACTGAGCTACGGCGACCCTCCTGCTTGAATGTGTAAGCAGTGTGACTGTGGGTCGCCTCGATAGCGCAACGACGTAACGTCCGACCTCAGGCCTTATCGGACTGGCAGCCTACAATACGTGTGCTATTCCGTGGATAAACTCATCAGATAAACGACGTGAAATGCACCGAAATGAGGTGTTTATAGTCGGCGCGGCGCCCCCGGAGCGGCCCCCTCTCGGGTGACGTCACTGGAGGCGTCACAGGTGACGTCACTTGTGATCAGTTCCGGTGGTAGCAGCGGCGGGCATTCGGTAAAAGTGGCACGCCGCCGATGGCTCCGCTTTACGACCACAAACCGACTCGGGGGTGTAATGGAATTGCCGCGTCGAGCGGCCGCCAGGATTCATGATGCACTCGGAACCACATTCGCGCCTGGCCGTTGACATTCAATGACGGACCGCCAAAGTTGACACATTCGGAGCGCGTTGAAGCGTGCCACCACCTGATTCCAGAGGTATATAGTTCTGAGGTCAGAGCGGTTCCTGAGATCGGTGTGGCAGTCTACGTCTCGTCGGTGTCTGAGGGCCATCGCATCAGAAACCGACCGTGGCACGTGGCACAGCGCAGCCGTGGTCCTGAAGGTGGCCGGAGTACCATGGCACAGCGCAGTCGTGGTCCTGAAGGTGGCCGGAGTACCATGGCACAGCGCAGTCGTGGTCCTGAAGGTGGCCGGAGTACCATGGCACAGCGCAGTCGTGGTCCTGAAGGTGGCCGGATCCTGGCACAGCGCAGTCGTGGTCCTGAAGGTGGCCGGAGTACCATGGCCAGCGCAGTCGTGGTCCTGAAGTGGCCGGAGTACCATGGCACAGCGCAGTCGTGGTCCTGAAGGTGGCCGGAGTACCATGGCACAGCGCAGTCGTGGTCCTGAAGGTGGCCGGAGTACCATGGCACAGCGCAGTCGTGGTCCTGAAGGTGGCCGGAGTACCATGGCACAGCGCAGCCGTGGTCCTGAAGGTGGCCGGAGTACCATGGCACAGCGCAGTCGTGGTCCTGAAGGTGGCCGGAGTACCATGGCACAGCGCAGTCGTGGTCCTGAAGGTGGCCGGAGTACCATGGCACAGCGCAGTCGTGGTCCTGAAGGTGGCCGGAGTACCATGGCACAGCGCAGTCGTGGTCCTGAAGGTGGCCGGAGTACCATGGCACAGCGCAGTCGTGGTCCTGAAGGTGGCCGGAGTACCATGGCACAGCGCAGTCGTGGTCCTGAAGGTGGCCGGAGTACCATGGCACAGCGCAGTCGTGGTCCTGAAGGTGGCCGGTGTACCATGGCACAGCGCAGTCGTGGTCCTGAAGGTGGCCGGTGTACCATGGCACAGCGCAGTCGTGGTCCTGAAGGTGGCCGGGTACCATGGCACAGCGCAGTCGTGGTCCTGAAGGTGGCCGGAGTACCATGGCACAGCGCAGTCGTGGTCCTGAAGGTGGCCGGCCAGCGCAGTCGTGGTCCTGAAGGTGCCGGTGTACCATGGCACAGCGCAGCGTGGTCCTGAAGGTGGCCGGTGTACCATGGCCAGCGCAGTCGTGGTCCTGAAGGTGGCCGGTGTACCATGGCACAGCGCAGCCGTGGTCCTGAAGGTGGCCGGTGTACCATGGCACAGCGCAGCCGTGGTCCTGAAGGTGGCCGGTGTACCATGGCACAGCGCAGTCGTGGTCCTGAAGGTGGCCGGTGTACCATGGCACAGCGCAGTCGTGGTCCTGAAGGTGGCCGGAGTACCATGGCACAGCGCAGTCGTGGTCCTGAAGGTGGCCGGTGTACCATGGCACAGCGCAGCCGTGGTCCTGAAGGTGGCCGGAGTACCATGGCACAGCGCAGTCGTGGTCCTGAAGGTGGCCGGAGTACCATGGCACAGCGCAGCCGTGGTCCTGAAGGTGGCCGAGTACCATGGCACAGCGCAGTCGTGGTCCTGAAGGTGGCCGGAGTACCATGGCACAGCGCAGTCGTGGTCCTGAAGGTGGCCGGTGTACCATGGCACAGCGCAGCCGTGATGGATTAGTGATGGGCATGCTTTGGTTGACCAACATCAAATAGCTCGTAGCGAATAACAGTAGTAGAAATTAAAGCATGCATACTATTAGTGAATTGGTATTACCAGAAGTATAAATACATGGAAATAAGTCATAACGTACTCTATGTCGCCAATTTGCTCGTCACACTGTCGTCACCGGTTAGATATGTACCAGAATGATTAATTTTCATCACCCTGGCGGCCCAATACACCCCGGTGCCTCCATACTTCTCACATTTCCATTATCCCCTGAAGGCTGTTTGCTAGTGAAACACAGGGTGACCCAGTTAACAGTGATTTGCATCGAATGTGTCGCCCGCTGCGGTAGCACTGCACCACATACGGTCAGGCATGTTCAAACCCAACATATCCCTCGCTACCCTGCACCACATACGGTCAGGCATGTTCACAATATCCTCTCGCCACCTTGCACCACTTCACCACATACGGTCATCAGGCATGTTCACAATATCCTCTCGCTACCTTGCACCACATAGTCACTTCCAATACCTCTCGCCACCTTGCACCACATACGGGTCAGGCATGTTCACAATATCCTCTCGCCACCTTGCACCACATACGGTCAGGCATGTTCACAATATCCTCTCGCTACCTTGCACCACATACGGTCAGGCATGTTCACAATATCCTCTCGCTACCTTGCACCACATACGGTCAGGCATGTTCACAATATCCTCTCGCTACCTTGCGCTATCAACTGGCAGGTATTTGAGGAATGCGACACGTCACAGCGGTTAGATGGCTCGGCACAGCACGCAACAATTCCCGTTACTACCTGTTGTCGGACTGGTTCAGCTTTCTCGCGCCATCCCACTCGCTGCCTGGTGTCACGAGACACCGTGCACGCGATGCGCACATCACTCTTCCTCCAATCAAACGCTCGCCCCCGACCGACTGCGGCGGGACGGGTGTGTGGCCAACTGGAGCATCTCGCTCCATCAGGAGTGTCTCGCTCCATCGCTCGCTCTATCCGCTCCATTCGGTTCAGGCGTGGATCTGATAATTAATCCAGCTCATAGCCGCACAGCTTTCCCTGCCGACGAATCGAGTTCGCGAGCGGGTGTCGAGTCAGGGCGGGTGTCGTGTCAGGGCGGGTGTCCTGTCAGGGCGGGTGTCGAGTCAGGGCGGGTGTCGAGTCAGAGCGGGTGTCGTGTCAGGGCGGGTGTCCTGTCAGGGCGGGTGTCGAGTCAGGGCGGGTGTCCTGTCAGGGCGGGTGTCGAGTCAGGGCGGGTGTCCTGTCAGGGCGGGTGTCGTGTCAGGGCGGGTGTCGAGTCAGGGGTGTCGAGTCAGGGCGGGTGTCGAGTCAGGGGGTGTCCTGTCAGAGCGGGTATCGTGTCAGAGCGGGTGTCGAGTCAGGGCGGGTGTCGAGTCAGGGGTGTCCTGTCAGGGCGGGTGTCGAGTCAGGGGGTGTCCTGTCAGAGCGGGTGTCGAGTCAGGGGTGTCCTGTCAGGGCGGGTGTCGAGTCAGGGGGTGTCCTGTCAGAGCGGGTGTCGTGTCAGAGCGGGTGTCCTGTCGGGGCGGGTGTCGAGTCAGGGGTGTCCTGTCAGGGCGGGTGTCGTGTCAGGGCGGGTGTCCTGTCAGGGCGGGTGTCGTGTCAGGGCGGGTGTCGTGTCAGGGCGGGTGTCGTGTCAGGGCGGGTGTCGAGTCAGGGCGGGTGTCCTGTCAGGGCGGGTGTCGTGTCAGGGCGGGTGTCGTGTCAGGGCGGGTGTCGAGTCAGGGGGTGTCCTGTCAGGGGGGTGTCGTGTCAAGGGGGGGGGCGGGTGTCCTGTCAGGGCGGGTGTCGAGTCAGGGCGGGTGTCGAGTCAGGGCGGGTGTCCTGTCAGGGCGGGTGTCGAGTCAGGGCGGGTGTCGTGTCAGGGCGGGTGTCCTGTCAGGGCGGGTGTCGAGTCAGGGCGGGTGTCCTGTCAGGGCGGGTGTCGAGTCAGGGCGGGTGTCGTGTCAGGGCGGGGGTCGTGTCAAGGGGGGGTGTCGTGTCAGGGTATGCTACGTATATGGGATGGGGGGGGGGGGGTGATAGCACCTCAGATCTCCGAATGGCTACGGCACCTCCTGATGGGATCACATTTGGACCAGATGCAATGGTTGTACCTCATCGGGGGCAGTTGCAATGGTTGCACCTGATGACCAGTTGCAATGGTTGCATCGCATTGGGGCCAGTTGCAATGGTGGCCACGCAGACTAACAGGAACACCATGGTGTTTGATGCAAGAAGCAATACGCGATTTTGCTGAGGACATTGGCATCAGACCGACATTTAATAGGGTCTCACCACACATAAGACACATGAAACAAACGCTGATAAAAAGAAGCAGCTTGCGAATTGCCTATGCACTTTTCGGGCGTTGATGCAACAACCATGGCGTGATATTCCACCGGAATGTTGAAGAAAAGTGTCAATGGGTGTGGGAGAGTTTGAGAGAGAAGGCGAGGGAGAGGGGAGGGACAGGGACAGGGGCAGGGAGAGGGATAGGGACAGGGGCAGGGAGAGGGACAGGGACAAGGAGAGGGACAGGGACAGGGACAGGGAGGGGACAGGGAGATGGAGATGAAGATGGAGATGGAGATAAAGATGGGGATGGAGATGGAGTTGGAGATGGAGATGTGGAGATGGAGAGCGAGAGCGAGACGGAGAGGGAGATCTCTAAAGTTGAGTGGCTATTTTCCACAATTACGCCTCGAAGTTGGCTTTTATGGACACTAATTTTCTAATTTCGTCTAATGAGTGCTCCGTCTTGGGTACAGGACTGAGCTACTCGTTACACGCCATAGACCTTTAGGCTGCAAGGCTTAAATGTGTAGGACATTTCATATGTACTCACTAAAGCATAGGAAATTAAGGGGTGATATAATTCAGATGCTTAGAAGTTCAAAAGAGTCAGATAATGCCAGTCAGAATGCTGTTCTTCTATGCAGGATACCATATAGGGGACATCAATTCAGGTTAGACAAATCAAGTTGTAGGATAGCTAAACTCCAACAGGTTTTCAAAGGGTCGTTAGTCAATTGGAATGGACTGCCTGGGGATGTTGTGGGAAGTCCCTCATTGTATGTGTTTAACAGTAGGGTGAACAAATTCCATAGGGCCATTGATACACATATTTACAAATTACATGACGTGCCGTGGACGGATGAGAACTTGAGTGGGTGAAGTAAGAGTGGCATAGATGAGTCACGCGCCCGCTATGCGGACTCAGGAATGTGCTGCGACCACGCATGTGGTGTGCTGCGAGAGATTGATTGGGACCGGGTGAACGGAGGTGGATATGCTTGAATACACGGTTTCTTGAGAACTAGGGATACAGCATCGATTAGGGTGTCTCATCATCTTTTTTTGTTTTATATTATCTTCCCTTCACAGGCTCAACCCAGATGGCACCGGTGGCTATACCTAAGCCCTATCACTGCATCGTTGGGCAACTTTATGAAGCTTTCAGAGATATGACCATCGGCCGGGCGGCCGCCCCGGGCCGTTCACCCCTCAACTTCTGTCGTATATGGAGAGGAATAAACGAGCTCGGGCTTTAACCTTGCTCGTAGTAATAATTTTGGCACCTAATGGCCTATTTCGTTCAGGAAAAGGTACACTATCCGGCTTCGCAATCATTTTGACATTGCATGACAGCGTCTGATCCAGCCAGCTTACCAAACAAGTCTCAGGTAATTTTGTGGCCAGCCCTGGCGCCAACACCGTCATCTTATTGCCATCTAGCCGCCTTCGTCGGTCGACATGGACTTCCAGTTTGTGTGCTTGGACCCACCCTTGACCATTGTCTGCCACATCGGAGTTTGTCTGCCACCCCTAACAATTGTGCACTGCCACCACGGAGTTAGTATGCCACCCCTGCCATTGTCCGCCACCACGAAGTTCGTCTACCACCCCTGACAATTGTGTGCCACCACGGAGTTCGTCTGCCACCCCTGACAATTGTGTGCCACCACGGAGTTCGTCTGCCACCCTTGACAATTGCCTACCACCACGGAGTTCGTCTGCCACCCTTGACAATTGCCTACCACCACGGAGTTCGTCTGCCACCCCTGACAATTGCCTACCACCACGGAGTTCGTCTGCCACCCTTGACAATTGCCTACTACCACGGAGTTCGTCTGCCACCCTTGACAATTGCCTACCACCACGGAGTTCGTCTGCCACCCCTGACAATTGCCTACCACCACGGAGTTCGTCTGCTACCCCTGACCATTGTCTGCCACCACGGAGTTCATCTGCTACCCCTGACCATTGTCTGCCACCACGGAGTTCATCTGCTACCCCTGACCATTGTCTGCCACCACGGAGTTCATCTGCTACCCCTGACCATTGTCTGCCACCACGGAGTTCATCTGCTACCCCTGACCATTGTCTGCCACCACGGAGTTCGTCTGCTACCCCTGACCATTGTCTGCCACCACGGAGTTCATCTGCTACCCCTGACCATTGTCTGCCACCACGGAGTTCATCTGCTACCCCTGACCATTGTCTGCCACCACGGAGTTCATCTGCTACCCCTGACCATTGTCTGCCACCACGGAGTTCATCTGCTACCCCTGACCATTGTCTGCCACCACGGAGTTCATCTGCTACCCCCGACCATTGTCTGCCACCACGGAGTTTGGAATTAGCTCGCAGGCACAGCAGCACTGTCGAGCGATTGTAAGCCGTAGAATGTCCGGGTGGGCTGGTGGCCACACACTGCCAGGTGGGCTCACCCGAGTCCAACAGGCTGCATCCGGGTGGGCTCTGTCCGGGTGGGCTCGTGGCCACACACTGCCAGGTGGGCTCATCCGAGTCCAACAGGCTGCATCGGCGTGCACTTCAAATGCGAAATCCGATACAGAGACATGGTCAAGCGTACCTCAGCTGATGAGTGGGACGCTAAGGCACACAACACCAGCAGCAGGCACAACAGGTACCCTTCCCCCCCCCCCTCCCCTCCCCACCGGGTATATTCTCTGATCTTCGGTAATTCACGGTTCACAGTATAACTTGCAACCGCCTATTGAGTATCCTTATCTTGGGCGCTTATTGGCAGATTACCTGTAGGTTGATAATATGCTGCATCATGCAGGTCACGACCATGCTTCGACTCCCTCCTTGTATTGGTAATGATTCTCGTGCATATTCACCTCATTCTGAGTGATATGTGTGGCTAGTTGACGCAAGATGGATTGCTTTAAGATAAGCGAGATCAGTTTTTACAGCGTCATTATATGTTATCAAATTGCATTGTGAGATGCCGAGATAAGCAAATCTTAGCTCCCCAAGCAATCATGAATATGTAGTTCAGGTAGAGCTGGGTTGAGTACGATTGAAAGAAATGAATAAATTAGCTGAGAAACGGGATGTATCAGAGATAATTAATTGTATTTGAAGTTTACAATTGGGCCGCAATTATCGATTTACTATGGCATTATCAGTTCGGCCAGCACCGTACCGAACACGCTCCAAGCTGGGTTACATTCTAGCGTGTGCGTCAACCATCTAGAGGTCCATTTGCAGTTGCAGCGCCAGCGATTTCTCGATGTGCCCCGACCTTCGGCGTCTTCAACGAGCCGGTTTTCGCATGGCGCATCACGTGCCAAAACACACGCCCACCAATCACACGTCGGGTCGGCAGACACGCCCACCAATCACACGTCGGGTCGGCCGACACGCCCACCAATTACAGCCGGATCGGCCGACATTCCCGCCAGAGCCACATCACGGCTTCTCGTCGTCCAACAGCGCGAAGCGTATTTCCAATGCCGGTGGAGCGGTCGCAATCGACATATCTCCCCGTCAAAGACATTGATGGACGACCTGCACACCACGCACTGAGCTGATGGATAGCGGTAGTGGATCGATGGAAATGGCCACTGGTCGGCGGACACCAGCATTCACAAACTGCGTAATGCTTAACTTGCAGCAAGACCACAGGAGCACCTGCACATCAAAGCTATCATATCATGGTCTGAACATATTGCCGGGACACGCCCACCTTCCATATCCAGACATGTTCTACTTTCAGGATGATCCGGTGCGCTTGACGTCTCACGATCCGTGTGCATGAGAGCCTCAAATATGCTACACGTAGTGGATAATATAGCTTGATTGGTAGCATACTTTGTAGTATTATGAAGCCCACTGTCATACATGTCCAATTACCGGAGCCATGATAATCGCTGCCACTACGACTGCAGCAAGGATGCACAAAATGCTACTAGTGACGTCTTAGCTCGGTGACCGTATATGACCTGGCTGGAGATGTTTACCAAGCGTCCCACAAACGGTTCAGCACCAGCCAAATCCGCCGGAGGTGTGCTGCCTCGTGACGTTGTCCACTGAATCAGGAGGAACCGCTTGGAGGGCAGCATCCATTCCTCGGATAGCCAAGAGCTTAGTTAGTTATCTAGTACGGGACGATATGGGGGTGTGAGAATCAGCGGTGAGGGATGCCAAGGACCGTTCTCATGTGGACAGTAGTGACCACCTAAGTTATCTCTCCACACACACACACACACACACACACACACACACACACATGTGCATGTATACATGGTAACATATATTACAGTACGTTCATATACGTTCAGAACGTGTAGCGTACCACATCTCCCCGACTGTCATGATATACTGTCTAGAACAGTGCCTACTTGTGAGGCAGATGCCATGCACGGGCAATGTGTGCTGCATGTAAGCTCCTCCAGTACGTAAACGTCATCAGGTATGCAGTTGGATAAGGTTGGCTGAAATATAGCCTGTTCAATATGAGCCAGTAGCTCCGTGACTCCCGTAGCTCCCCCGGGGTGCGGGAGGACCCTCCAGACCGACTTGCTCGGCTGAATTGGACGTGGCTTTGCTGAATGAACGATCTGACCGCAGCGGTCCTTCTAGTTGGATCCAATTACCCACACATTTAATGAACGAGCCCATAACTTCAACTTGATGAAATTGAGGAGAGGGTTTCGAGTTGCTTGAGACAGGTTAATGGTAAGGTGTCCAATAAAACGCCAATGAAATGTCACCAATCAGTGAAATTAACAGGATTCAAGCCTGCAATCGGATTACTTTTTTAGTATCAAGGAGTTATGGGCTGTCGGGTGCTGGACCATCGGCCGTACAGAAGTGATCAAGATTCTCAACCAGGACGATTATGTGGAGGAAAGAGTGCCAGTAATTCTT